>CAIGQZ010033231.1:9146500-9187945 GCA_903798205.1 Danio tinwini
ATATATATATATATATATATATATGAAATATAAATAATATATATATAAATGTGCAACAATTTCCAAAAAATTTTTTTTCACATTGTCATTATGGGGTATTGTGTGTAGAACTTTGAAGAAAATAAATGAATTTTAACCATTTTGGAAAAATGCTGTAACAAAAAATGTGGAAAAAGTGAAGCGCTATGAATACTTTCCGGATGCACTGTATGTCCCATATATGTCAGAAACATATGTGTCCCCTACATGTATAACACACATATTCACATATATGCCAGAAACATGTATGTCCATATATGTAACACACATATGCCCCATGTATGTAGAAACATATATGTTAGAAACATAAATGACAGAAAAATATGTCCCCTACATGTATAACTCATAAATGTCCACATATATGCCAGAAACATAATTGTAAAACACATTATATGTTCCAAATATGTCAGAAACATATATGTCCACATATATGTCTAAAACATATGTCCTCTACACGTATAACACACATGTCCCATATACGCCAGAAACATGTTTGTCCATAAATGTAAAACACATATATGTCCCATATATGTCAGATACATATATGTCCCATTTATGTCATAAACATTTGTCATTAACATATGTCCCATATATGTCAGAAACATATATGTAAAACACATATACGTCCCATATATGTCAGAAACATATGTCCACATATATGCCTGTACATATGTTCCCTACATGTATAACACATATGTGCCATATATGCCAGAAACATATATGTAAAATACATATATGTCCCATATATGTCAGAAACATATAAATTTATAACACATATATGTCCCATATATGCCAGAAACATATATGGCACATTTATGCAAAAACACATATTGTATGTTTCATACATGTCAGAAACCTTATAATTCCAAGGTGACGATATGCTAGAAACGTATATGTTCCCTACATGTATAACACATATATGTCGCATATTTGTCAGAAACATATATGTCCACTTATATGCCAGAAACATAAGTCCCATGTATGTATATGGGTTGCAGCTGGAAGGGCATCTGGTGTGTAAAACTTATGCTGGATAAGTTGGCAGTTCCTTCCGCTGTGGCGACCCCTGATAAATAAAGGGACTAAGCCAAAGGAAAATGAATGAATGAATAATTATTGTTTACACACAATTTTTAATTATTATCTAAATTATAATTATGCTAAATTATTGCAATTTTAAGTCTTAGTTTGTATTAAAATGAATAAATATGAAATCCTTAAAAATAAAACAAAAAGCTTAATGTAAAATATAAAATTTGTTTGCCATTCATATGAACGTGAATATGCTTTTAAAGTAGTGCTGTCAAACAATGAACATGAACATTCTGTATATATAAACAAAGATATATCAAATAAAAAACCCTAAATATTTACATATATTTTTATATAATTTGTGTTATATATAAATATTTAATATATAAATAAGCATTATTTATATACAACACTTACATACAAAATAAATATGCACAGTTTATGGACTGTACAAGCTTTCATTTTGGATCACTTGACAGCACTAATTTAAATGTAAGTAAATATAAACTTAACTATAAATCTTAGGGGGACTATAAGTAAAAAAATATATAATATATTTTTAAAAGTCAAGCACAATTATTGTTTATTTATTTATTTTTTTATATGTATTACATAAGATTTTAATTTGTTGCTTGTTGAAATAATATACATATAACTTTTTTTTTTTTTTTTGGAGATAGCCTTGTTTTATTTCAGCTACAATAAATGTATTTTTAATTTTAAAAACCATTTTAAGGTTAATATTATTAACCCCTTTAAGCAATATATATGTTTTCAATTGTCCATAGAACAAACCACAGTTATACAATAACTTGCCTAATTAATGTGAATAAATGTCACTTTAAGCTGAATACTAATACCTGGAAAAATATCTAGTAAAATATTATGTACTGCCATCATGGCAAAGAAATCAGTTAATAAAAAGTAGTTATTAAAACTATTATGTTTACAAATGTGTTGAAATAAAATGAGGGAATATATTTGCAGAAATTGAGGGAAAATATAAAGGGTGGCTAATAATTCAGGAGGGCTAATAATTCTGACATCACTGAAAAATAACCTTTTGGTAAAATTTTTATATTTTACAGTGCATATTTTATTCTTTAATACTTTATCTTTAATCAGCATGATGCTTTTCTCCCATCATGCATGGATGTATCATCATTTGACTGATTTGACTTTGCAAAACGGTCAAAATGCGAGTGCTTTTTGTCATCTATGCTTAATATAATGATGTGCGTATGTCTCAATATTTAATATCCTCACGCTGCTCCTGGAGCTCCAGGCCGGAGTCTGGATGCAGGATTGAAGAGGCGTCTTTGAAGGCGGATGAGGCTTTGCAGGAGGGCAGGAGTATTAGGAAAATCTGCCTTTCAAACGCTGCCTTTTAATTTTGAATCACAGAATCGCTTTCTGAAGACCTGCTGACTCTCATTAGAAATGCGGAGGAGAAACGGAATTAATAAAACACAGAAGTGAAAGGGACAGTCATGCTGATTCTTGGCTCGGTGGTCTGAATTTCTTCTGATTAACGCTTAAATAAACTGTTTACACAGTTGCTCAAGAGCCTTTGATGACATTTGGTGTTTTCATATTCCAAAAGCGTCCTTTTATATTATAATTATTTAGCTGTGTTTATTTATTTATCTTTTTGTTCTTCTAAAAGCAGACACACAAACATGTTCTGGTTTACTAAACAAAAAACATTTTCATTACTTGAAGTACAATAAATCTTTACTTGAAAAAATAGTTTAACCTGAAATGAAAATATAAAAATTTTATTTAAAAAATCTATTTCAAATGTTTTTGTTTACGTTTAAAAGCATTTTAATAAATACTAAATTTATTGAGTTTACTTCAATTATTTTATCTATATAACGTAACATAACATACATAGAAACACATACAGCCATAATTAACAAACTAAAAACTATATAGACAGTTTTAAAATAGAAACTGAAATAAAAACTTAAGACAACATACATAGACAACATAGAGTCAGAATTACTAGCCCCCCTGAGTTATTAGCCACCTGTTTATTTTTCCCCCTAATTTCTGTTTAACGGAGAGAAGATTTTTTGCAACACATTTCTAAACATAATAGTTTTAATAACTCATTTTTAATAACTAATTTTTTTTATATTTGCCTTGATGACAGTAAATAATATTTTTCTAGATATTTTTCAAGACACTTCAACTGTATATATAAACTACTGGCAATTTGTTACCTGTTTTTGTTAATAAACCATGACAAATGGTATATTGAACAATCAACATTTAAGGAGTAACTCATTCATTCCATGTATATGAGATTCAAAATACCAAAGCTAAAACTGGAACCAATCTAACAAAAAAGATCACAGTACAAAAATGAGTTCACACAATTAACAGGAAAATTCATTCATTCATTACCTTTCCTTCAGCTTAGTCTCTATTTCAGAGGCTCTATTTTTTTTTACGCAGCGGATGCCCTTCATGCAAGGTGGCAGTGGGTAGCACGTTCGCCTCACAGCAAGAAGGTCGCTGGTTCGAGCCTCGGCTGGTTCAGTTGGTGTTTCTGTGTGGAGTTTGCATGTTCTCCCCATGTTGGTGCGGGTTTCCTCCGGGTGCTCCGGTTTCCCCCACAAGTCCAAAAACATGTGGTATAGGTGAATTGGGTAGGCTAAATTGTCCGTAGTGTATGTGTGTGAATGAGTGTGTATGGATGTTTCCCAGTGATGGGTTGCAGCTGGAAGGGCATCCGCTGCATAAAACATTTGCTGGATAAGTTGGTGGTTCATTCCACTGTGGCGACCCCAAATTAATAAAGGGACTAAGCTGAAAAGAAAATAAATAAATGAATGCCCTTCCAGCAGCACTGGGAATCACACATAGACACTCATTCACACACACTCAAGTATTTTTGTAGTTTTTTTTTTCTTCTTGCAATAACTCATTTGAATTTAAGCATTACTTTTATGGTCCCAAACATTTTAGGTGTCCAAACTCTTATTTTAAAGAATATAAATTATATAAACATTTGTATAACAGTTCTGTCTGGTTCTCAAATCTGATTGGCTGACGGCAGTGACAGCAGTGTAATAATCTCACTACAGTTTGACAAATATTAGCAATTAGTCTGTCATTGAGCAGAGCAAAGATGGTTGACGTTCCGCCGCAAGATGGCAACAGAGACCACATAATAAGCCCTTAGAGGGGACAAACTCAGCGTAATTTCAAACTACAGCTGATCAAATCATTATAAAACACTGTAAGTGACACTGTAAATAGATCTCTCTCTTTTGTATGTTGTAGGGCTGTATTTATACCATAGTCTGGTAGTGTTTCTGGTAGTGTTTGATTTGCTGTGGCCTTTTCATGGTTAATTATCGTGATCTCCCGATTGCAACAGAGAAATAGTTGGAAATGTCTCTAGACTAATGGCATTTCATGGTGTTTAAAATGTGAGCAAAATCACCAATGCAAACAATATTTTGTCATCACTTTAGATATTATGCTAGAGAATCATTCAAATACATGCTCTAAAATGACGTTGGTGAAGTAGCAAGTGTTTCTGCTGTTCTGACGTCAGCTGTAATGAATGGCGGAAGAAAGTAGTTCCTCTTATAAATATATTACATATATAAAATCCGAATCACCTAGGTTAATTAGGCAAGTCATTGTATAAAGAAGTTTTTTTTTCTGTAGACAATCAAAAAAATATTGATTAAGGGGGCTAATAATATTGACCTTAAAATGATTTAAAAAAATTAAAAACCAGCCGAAATAGAACAAAAAAGATTTGCTCCAGAAGAAAAAATATTACAGAAAATACTGTGAAAAATTCCTTGCTCTGTCAAACATCATTTGGGAAATATTTGAAAAAGAAAAAAAAATCACAGGAGGGCTAATAATTTTGATTCAACTCACTGTATATATCCTATGAATACACAATATGCCTTCATTAAACAAAGAAGTGGATCTTGGGTAGCTTCTCTCAACACTTGTACTTTCTAAACATGTGTGATGAAAAGTTTGAGTAATGCTGTAAATCTGCTGGTATAATTACAGTAAACTGATATGAGCTCTGATCTCCCTCTCTCTCTCTGATGAAGGAGTCTCGCTCATGACCTGTTGTACCTCTTACAGATGGTGAATCTCCCTTGTGCCCCAGATGGAGATCCTTTATCTGCTGAGAGGAAACTGAGCTCAGCCCCTGATTCATTTCCCTCAAGACCCGTTTGATTTCACCCGCATCGTAAAAATGCCTTTTGATTTGATCAAGCCAAATGTGCAGATGATTTTCTTTTGAGACATGGTTTGCTACACTTTTTAAAATACACTTTAAAATAATTCTTTTCTTCTTTAAACTACTTATTTAAAATGAGCTGAATCAACACTTTTTGTTGTTTTTCGAGTTTTTTGGACAACTTAATTGTTTTATGTTCAGTCCACTTAAATTTGTAAAAACAAATAAATTAAATTTATTGATTTGTGTTGGGACAACATGAAGGAATTTTGTGCAACCCAGCATTTTCTAGTGTACAGGGCCCAAAATCTAAATGAACACCTCTCCTTTGATAAATATTATGTTTGTCAATAGGGTATATGCAGAGCTAGTGTTTCTTCCCATACTGATAAACTTCTGGTGAAGGTTATTGTGACTTTTTTCAATTTAATAATACAGTTCCTTTTACAGTATCAATGTTGTAATGTAATTAAAATACAATCAGTTAAATAGACTTCAGCATTCTTTTAGTTCTTCAAGCGTAAAAACGAGATGAAAAGTCGTTTACATGCACGCGCCCGTCAGCATTAGCAGGCTAGTGCAGAAGCTCTATTGAATATACTGGGGTAAAATAAATGTTCATATTTTAAAAACATGGCATGGAAAAAATGTGATTTAATGCAGTGCTTCTTGTACATTCTTGTTGATTTTTAAAGAAAACAGACCTTAAACTTGCCGATTTTGTAAATTAAATGTCCTTCCGCATACTTCTGCATAAACCATTTTAAAATGGACTATATTTCAGTAGAAAAGTGTGAAATAACTATAGTAAAAAAGATAATTTTATATATTTTTATTATTTAAATATCTTTTTTTATTTTATTTATATACAAATAAAAAATAAATTAAACTAACAACAAATTCTACGTAATATAATTATTTTATATCTTCCTTGATTTTAATATTTTTCCCTTTTTAATGACAATTTCATGATGTTTTCTGCTAAATCTTTTATTATTTTAAAAATATTTTGTTCACTTAAAGTTTTGGTTTTGTACTGATTTGTGTTAAAATAATAAAACAGATTTGCACACGTTTGATGCAATAGAAAGTAGAACTGTACTTTGTGTCTGTATATATCGATTAGTTTTTATTGATTTTTTTTATTTTAGGTGAATTTTAGTAATATTTTTAAAGCTTGCATCATTTTTTTTATTTCATTTAAAATTTATAATAAATTACTATTTATTTTTGCAAATTAGTTAAGGATCTTATTTATGCCTCTATAATTCATAATAATTCAAATATCAAATTTCTTTAATCTAAATGTATTTTAACTTATTAAAATTAATTTCTTTAAATGTAATTTTTTTTTACTATTTAAAGGTTTATTTTTACTTATCAAATATTAATAATTTTTAAGTTTGAATCAAATTTCTGCAATTTTATTCTGGTTTTAGTTTGACAAAGTAAATAATGTCAGAAAAAAAAGAGAGATTGTGTTTTTTTTCAGTGTACTTCAGATGCAATTTTCACTTTTTGGAATGTGGTTAGCTGCAGTTTGGAAAGTGTAAATTAAAGCATATTTAGCAGTTTTATTTATTCATTCATTCATTTTCTTTTTGGGTTAGTCCCTTTATTAATCTGAAGTCACCACAGCGGAATGAACCGCCAACTTATCCAGCATCTGTTGCACGCAGCGGATGCCCTTCCAGCCCCAACCCATCTCTGGGAAACATCCATGCACACACATTCACTACGGACAATTTAGCCTACCCAATTTACCTGTACCGCATGTCTTTGGACTGTGGGGGAAACCGGAGCAGCTTGAGGAAACCCACGCAAACGCATTTCATTCATACCTTTTAAAGTTAAAAGCAAATTTTTATTCATATTGACATATATCTAAATTATCATTCATCTGAAATGTAAAGTTGTTGCAATTTTTTATTTTCAGTTTTAGGTTTTACTATTTTAGTAGATAATGTCAGACTATGCAAAAACAACAAAAAAAAAAACAAGATTGTGTTTTATTTTTGTGTACACTGCCTGACAAAAGTCTTGACGTCGATCCCAGTTGTAAGAGCAACAAACAAGTAATAACTTGCCTTCTAGTTAATCATTTGGAAAAGTGACAGAAGGTAGATTTTTTTTTCGAACAATCATCTGTTGAACTGCATCCCAATCATGAGCCCAAGATTCTCACAGAAATCAGTCAAGTTTAGTGAAGGAAAAATCATGGTTTGGGGTTACATTCTGTATGAGGGCATATGAAAGATCTGCAGAGCAGATGGTAACATCAACAGCCTGAGGTATCAAGACATTTGTGCTGCCCATTACATTACAAACCAAAGGAGAGGGCAAATTCTTCAGCAGGAGAGCGCTCCTTCTCATACTTTAGCCTCCACATTAAAGTTCCTGAAAGCAAAGAAGGTCAAGGTTCTCCAGGATTGGCCAACCCAGTCACCAGACATGAACATTATTTAGCAAAGCTGGGGTAAGATGACGGAGGAGGCATTGAAGATGAATCCAAAGAATCTTGATGAACTCCTGGAGAAACATTTCTTTGCCATTCCAGATGACTTAATTAATAAGTTATTTGAGTCATTGGAGAGATCTTTAGATGCAGTCCTCAAAGCACATGAGAGTCATACACAATATTATTTTTTTTTCCACTGCACCAAGACTTTATATTCTATAGTGAAAAGACTTTTGTCTAAGCAAAGTCAGACCTTACTGTCCTAATTAAATAATTACAAATTGAGGCATGATTATATTTTATTTTGGTAAAATAAGCGTAATCTAGAGGCCTTAGCCTTTCATAAAAGCAACTTATGATACCAACTGATTAACTGGAAGTCAAGTTATTATTTGTTGTTCCTAAAACTTGGATAGGCGATAAGACTTTTGTCAGGTAGTGAATTTCAGATGCAGTTTTCAGTCTTTGAAATGTGGTTTGCTGCAGTTTGGAAAGTGTTAAAGTAAATTTAACAGTTTTATGTATTTATTTATGTAGCTTTTTAAACATCCACACCAATTTTATTCTTTAACTTTAAGTTTGAATCAATTTAAATGTACTTTTATGTACATTATCATTGTTTTTAGTTTGAATATTGAGTACATAATGTCAGACTATACAAAAAACTGAGAGATGATGTTTTATTTGAGTGTATTTCAGCTTCAGCTTTTGACACTGTCATCTGCCGTCGTCAGTTCAGAGCGAAAGAAGAAAACGCAAAATTACTGTATGACAGTCGATGTCAAGTCTTTAATTTGGCATTGACGATCCACTGGCCCCCAATCCATCTCGGTCGTCACCACAGAAGAGAGCGGCAGTGGTTTGAAGGTGTGTAATATATTCCTCGAGCTCGAGTGAGTGCATAATGAAAATTGTCAGCAGATTCTCAACGTGTCCTGTTGCGGATGTGTAATTTGACATGAGGCGGTAACAGCATAATCACAGCAATTACGCAGAGGTACATTGACAGTTTCATCTCTGAGAGACCGAGAGAAGCGCTAATATAAAGCTGTCTGTCTTATTTTTCTAACCACACGTTTCTTGTGAAGAAGTGATGGACGCTGTAAGTGTTAACATTGGCTGTTTGTTCTCTATTGCTGAAAGAAGGGTGAATTTATTTAATGGAAAGCTACAATGTTGTGAATTTGTTTTCTTGTTTTAACATTTTGGTGATGCGGTGGTGCAGTGGATAGCACAATCACCTAACAGCAAGAAGGTCCCTGGTTCGAGCCTCGGCTGGGTCAGTTGGCATTTCTGTGTGGAGTTTGCATGTTCCCCTTGTGTCGGTGTGGGTTTCCTCCAAGTGTTCTGGTTTCCCCCACAGTCCAAAAACATGCTCTATAAACTGATTTCACGCGACCGCCATTATTAACAGCGAAATCGAGGCTGCGGTGGGAAGAAACCCGGACTGGAATATTGTGTACCTGGCTGTATATCTTATCAGCGAAGAGCAAGTGACACAAATTTATAATTTCAACGCCTTCCGAGCGACCCGAAGGTCCGTTCTGAATGAATAGTGAAAATAAAAAGGGATATTTGACCTCATTTTCAGCTAAGTTAAGGGAAATGGCACTACTTAGCTAACATTTTCTTTCCCAAACACACATTTTAGATGCCATTCATCAAACTCAAGTTAATTAACTGATTCTTTAACTATATTAGACTATATGTCACAATACAAGATGTCCGTAATATAAAAAAACCCTGCCCATTTCTCGTTAACATTTAAGACACTGTTCATGGAGTTCTTAAACAGCGCTGATTTGCCATTGTGTTCACGTGCTCAACAGAAATCACTATGTTAGGCTGTGAAAGTCATCAGTTCACCAAACTCACCGCTGTTTATGGAGTGCAAACACAGATGAGCGATCCGCTGATGAATCGACTGATCTTCACGGCTTTAAAAACGCTCCAATGTCCGTCTATGTGTGTTTTCAATCTGTGAAGAGCGGTGAACTGATAACCTTCACAGTCATTCTGTTGAGCACTGGTGAATACTATGGCAAATCAGCTGTGTTTATGAGCGCGTTCTGCTGTGCTTAAATGTTAGCGGGAAATGGACATTTTTAAAAATGTAGTACCGGGACAACACTGTTACAGACAACACGAAGATGTGCTACAGAGGAATGCATTGTTTTATTTGCTCACCGGGTTACATAGGCTGAAGCAGGGAAGCGTCCCCACGGTGTTTACCTGCTGCCATAAACTGAAGCCTAGGAGGACACTTAAGCGTATTACTCTTAGGCCGTACTCACACTATGTACAGTTGCCTTGAACCGGGCCAAAGCACGCTTGTCCCCCCTCCCGTCTCCCCCGACGGCCTGCACTCACATTACATTCGGGCCTGGGCGTGCTTACGTCATCGATGATGCGCTCTTCGGTAAGCGCTCTCGCTCAGCACAGTGGACATTTCTTTAGTTATATCGTTTAAGTCGTTTGATATGTGGTGACATGCAGTCTAATATTTCGCCAAACAGATCTGCCACTTTTGACACTCATAAACAATCATAAAGTCCTCGTGCTGCAGGAATTAGGAAGTTTGCTGAAGGCGCAGCTGATGTGCAGTGAGGGATTTGCGTCTTTAATAATCTATGACAGTTTGCGTTTATTGAATAGTACAAATGATTAATTAATCCATATGAAACAGTCCCTTAAAAAGTCACGTCTCGCTTTCAGTTTCGGGCTCAGGCATGCTTGCACTCACACTGGAAGTGAACCGTGCTCTGGCCCACAAGTGAACCGTGCTCTGGCCCACCTCTTCCAACCGGGCCAGGGCCGTCCAAGTGTACCGTGCCTGAGCCCGATTCAGAGCACTCAAACTTTTCAAATAATCCGGGTTATGGGCCTGGGCACAGTTCGGATAGCATAGTGTGAGTGCACCTTAAAGAGATTGTGATGTTGTTTGATGCCTAATATGCTTTTTAATTGTTTAAATTAAACTGAACTGAATGATATTAAAGTGATGTTTATGCTCTGCATTTTGAAGTCGCAGCAACAACTGGAGGTGTATAGTCTCCAGCATATTGTTGCAATGTTTACAGTGCTGATCCTATACTTCCGGGTTTCTTCTCACCGCAGCCTTGCTTTCATGTTTTAAAATGGCGGTCGCGTGAAATAAGCGTATTGGTGAATTGGTTAAGCTAAAATTGTCCGTATTGTATGTGTGTGAATGAGTGTGTATGGGTGTTTCCCAGTGATGGGTTGCAGCTGGAAAGGCATTCGCTGTGTAAAACATATGCTGGATAAGTTGTCGGTTCATTCTGCTGTGGCAACCCCTGATTAATAAAAGGACTAAGCCAAAAAGAAAATCACTGAATGAATGAATGATGTTTAGGAGAGCAAGAAAATTTTCACAGTATGTCTTATAGTCTTTTTTCGTCTGGAGAAAGTCTTGTTTTATTTTAGCTAGAATAAAAGCAGTTTTTAAAAAATGTTTTAGGGTCAAAATAATTAGCCCCTTTAGGCTATATTTGTTTTGGAACAAACAAACTATTATGTTTAGAAATGTGTTGAAAAAAATCTTCTCTCCGTTAAACAGAAATTGAGGAAAAAATTATCAGGGGGCTAATAATTCTGACTTCAATTTTATATATATAGTTGAAATGTTAATTATTAAAAAATATTTTCCAAGTGTTGCTTAATGGAAAGATTGTTTCAACACATTTTAAACTGTTTTAATAACTAATATCTTATAACTCATTTATTTTGTCTTTAAGATAATGACAGTACGTAATATTTTCCAAGATACCAGTATTCAGCTTAAAGTGCTTTAAAAACTTAACTAGGTTAATTATGTTTATAGTCAAGTTATAGGATAACAAGTTTGTTCTGAAGACAATTGAAAAAATAAAAAATTTTAAGGGGGCTAAAAATATTGACCTTAATTTTTTATATATTTTTTAAAACTGCTTTTATAAAAAAAAAATCAACAGGCTTATTCTGAAAATGTAGCCCTATATACATTACTGGAGATCACGAATTGTGTAGCCAGAAGTACATATGGCTGCATTTGCTGCTGTATGACGACTTACCTCCGCATGGACGCTGTTACCAATTCTTCTAGTAGCTCGCCATGTAAGTCAGTGGACTTGAGACGCAGAGAGGAGTTGACCACGACGACGGGTTAGGAGTCTGGTGAGGAACGGGTTCAGCAAGCGGGTAAAAAAAACAGAAGCCAAAATATAAAATAAGTAAATAACAGGGTGAGAATGTGGTACAAATCAGGCGAGGGCTTTTCTTTTTCTGGATTGCTTTTTAAAACTGTAGATTGGGTTAAGAAAAGTGAGTGGGCGGGTCAATTGGTGCTTTTGAAAACACAATTGGTTGGGTTTAGGAAAGGAAGAGGGTGGGTTAGTCGATCGGTCAGTCGGTCAGTCAGTCAGTCAGTCAGTCAGTCATTCGGTCAGTCGAAAGGTCAGTCAGTCGACAGTGGCCTCTGGTGGATTTATGTGAGAACAGCAGCCGTGAATGGCACTCGCAAGGGAAATTTGAGATTTTATAAAGCATACACAGCGGCTTCTAATGGATTTGCGAAAACAAAATCTGCAAAAAAAACTAACAAAAAAAACAAAGCTCCTGGGACGTATTTGATACTCTCCAGAAATGTATATAGGGGTACGTTTTCAGAATGAGCCTGGGTTGAAAATAAGACTTTCTCCTGGAAGAAAAAATATTACAGCAACTGTCCTTGGACTGTTAAACATCATTTGTGAAATTTTATATAAGAATAAAAAATTCACAGCAATGTATATACTAAAATAATTATAAATTAAAAATAAATATATTTTTAAAAAGTGTTTATTAATACAATGATGTGAAGTATATATTCCCTTGCAAAAGAAAAAAGACAATAAAGTAGCAATTGTACATTTCGTACATGTACACGATTGTTTTTTTTTTTGTTGTTTTTTTTGTAATTTTGTTCTTGTCCGTCCTGACCTCCTCCACTTCCAGTCCTACATTCATCACATGCAGACTGCAGAAGATGAGCTACAGGCTTGACGAATGAGAAAAACAACTGCAGAAAATACACACGCCATAGACCAGGTTACAGATGGAGGAGCAGAAACACTGAAAAAATCGGCCCCCAGAGACAGTAATTAAGACAAAGGATGAGGGTTGAATCAGGGTTAAACACTGGCCATCATGAACAGCGTGAAAGAAAGAAAGAAAAAAAGAAAGAAAGAAAGAAAGAAAGAAAGTAAAATCAGCGCAGCCCCACAGTGATGGATGAAGCCTGGAGCCTGCTATATTAAAGCCATTAGAAGGACATTTCTTCACCTTTCCATATAAATCTCCAGATAAATTATTTACCTCTCGCAGACCCACGCAACATGATATATGTGCGAGAGGCTTTTGTGTTCCTCTTAAGAGCAGCTTTCAGCAGAACCTCGCTGTGCAGGCCTTCAATGAGCTTCAGTTTGTGACGAGTGACCCTTGAAAACATTGTAAGCATTTATATTTGTGCATTGCTGAGGCAGTTTCTGCAGAAATACAGCTGCCAGTTTGACTAAGTGGATCATTCTCAAAAAAATAACAATGAAATCTGACATCTTGTTGTGAACTAATTATTATGAAAATGTTTTTTGTGAATTTATATATACTATATTGTTAGAAAAAAAGGAAGCTTCTGATTTCTCTCAATTTAAAGTGTACAGGTATGTTTATGTGATTGAGTAAAGGATCATTTTTGTTTTGCTATGTTTGAATATATCGAGGCTTAATAACAGAGAATGTCTAAATAAAAGAGATTACATGTTTTAAGATGTTTCGACAAACGTTTTAACTTCAGAGGAATTAAGTAATAGTAAAATTTTTATTTTTTTATTACAATTAAGTAATCTATTATTCGGACTATTTCGAACAATTCCGACCAAAAACTAATGCGTTTACTAGCATAAGCAAAGAGTACAACCCAGGCTCATTCTAACAACGTACCTCTATATACATTTCTGAAGACCGCAAAATGCATCACAGGAGGTACGTTTTTTGCATCCATGAGAGGCGGCTGTGAATGCTTTTTGAGATCTCAAATTTCTCTTGAGAGTGCCATTCACGCCTGCTGTTCTCGCGTAAACCCACCAGAGGCCAGTGGCGTAGTGGTAGGGGGTGCCCTGTGAGGTGAGGGGCACCCAGAAGGTTGCTCATTTTGGTAATTTTTTTATGGCAACTGACGCTAACCAACCAACGGATAAAAAAAATAAGACCATTAAAAAAAAACTCCTCGGGGCCTGTGCTAGCAGCATAAACAACAAAACCATCCCCATTCTGCGCTTCAATAAAAGGCAATAAAGCAAATTATAAATAAAGCCCCTTTTACACCGCACACGCAATGTTTTTGTTTCAGCGCCCATGTTAACAGAGCTTTCACATGGTTACACCGTGACCGCACCCGCACGCAGAAGCACAGAATGATGTAGGAATGATATAAGGATTTAACGAAATGTGTTTCACTTAAATAACGTATATATTTGTAGGATTTTTATAGTTTATTGTACACTTTACAACCACAGACCGACGGCACATATTTGTTCTCTCTCTCTCTCTCTCTCTCTAACACACACACACACACACACAACAAAACCAGCTTGACCAGCCAAAACCAGCTATGGCCATCTTAAACCAGTCAGGTGAAGCTGGTTTTAGCTGGTTTAAGCTGGTAATCTCCTAGCCTGACCAGCTAAGACCAGGCTTTAAATGGCTGGAAACCAGCCTGGAAATGGCCAAAACCCCTCTAAAACCAGGCTGGTTGACCAGCTAAAACCAGCCAACCAGCTTAGGCTGGTTTAAGGTGGATTTTTCAGCAGGGTGGACAGACATATGTGTAGGTATAGTGTATAGACTGTCATATTGGGGTGATATTAACACACCCAGTCCTTTTTTTCAATTTAACAACATAAAAACGTTGGACCAATTGGAGCGGGTTTAAGACAGACCACAACTTGACATAGGAGTGCGGTCCCCCTGCCCACCAATATTGATTGACAGGTGCGCATTACCATATGCACAGTTTGTTTTCACGTCCTCCATGTTCAGTTTGTTAGTCAAAGCGATGTCACCAAAGAAACACCCTTGGTCTATTTTTAGATGTAAGGCTCATTGGGCACAACACAAGATCAACATTCACCACGTTATCACTCTCCTCTGCGCCAGTGTTTGAAACTTCATATTTCTGCCACGCCACAGAGTGTTATCTGAATAGTTTCACTTTAAATAACATGCGAATGTGCGAATCTGGTGTGCCGTGTCGCAGCTCTGAGCGGCACATCCGGTGTATGACGCCCTTCAGTCAAAGTTAATTCAGTGTGCTTGGTTATTAGTCTCGGTGTACAAGCTCAGAACTTTAAACTAGCACACAGTTGGCTGTAAAACAATACAAAGACACAAATGATTTTGTACTCTCTGCTTGGTCTGTGTCCGAGTCGTACATGTACGGCTAAATGCTGGTCCTCTCACTCATGTTGCTTCTCTCTGTCTGCCTGTCTGTTGACATACACAAAGCAGGGAGCTCTTGGCTCTGCCTCCTTGTTAAGTTGGGCGGGAAGTCAAAACAAATTTTCATGTGAAGCAACACGCCCCTAAAACAACAAACTTTTTAACACATCATAATAAAAAAATCTGAATTGTGTTTTGAACTGAACCTAAACTGGCACACTCAAAAGAACCATAATATTAATATTAAATCTTAAAAAATGGGTAAAATAGGTGCCCTTTAAAATAGCATGAAACAGTAAATTAGTTACTAGATTACCCTTTTTTTAGCATGCTTTAACAATATGCTACCATGTGTCAAAATTGCATGAAACAGTAAATTTCTTGCTAGTTTCTAGTAACTTTGATACACATTTTACTTGTCTTATGGCTGCCATGTTTTAATGTAGCACTTGCATCTTAGAATCATTGCTAACACAACTCTCATAGCATGTTGCTAACATGTTTATGTTTTAACACATGGCTGCCATCTTTTAGCATGTTTAGTCTTTTTCTAGCATGCTTTAACAATATGCTACCATGTGTCCAAATTGCATGAAATAGTACATTTCATGCTAGTTTCTAGTAACTTTGATAGGTATTTTAATATGTTTATACTATGTTTAGGTAATGGCTGCCATGTTTTAATGTGTTGCTAGCACTCCCCTGCTGAAAAATCCAGCTTAAACCAGCCTAGGATGGTTGGCCATTGGGTTTTGGCCATTTCCAGGCTGGTTACAGCCATTTTCAGCCTGGTCTTAGCTGGTCAGGCTGGGAGATGACCAGCTAAAATCAGCTATGTCCAGCTTAAACCAGGCTAGTCAAGTTGGTTTTAGCTGGGTTTTACCAGCAGGGTTGCATCTTCCAAACATTGCTAACACAACTCTCTTATCATGTTGCTAACACGTTTATAACATTTTATCACATTATTGCCCTGTTTTAGCATGTTGCAACCATGTTTAGTCTTTTCTAGCATGGTTTAACAATATTCTACCATGTGTCAAAATAGCATGAAACAGTAAAATTCATGCTAGTTTCTAGTAACTTTGACACACATTTAAACGTGTTTAGCTAATGGCTGCCATGTTTTAATGTGTTGCTAGCACTTGCATCTTACAAACATTGCTAACACAACTCTCATAACATGTTGCTAACATAAGTTTTATCACATCACTGCCATGTTTTAGCATGTTGCTAGCATGTTTAGTAATTTTGCTAGCATGTTTTAGCACTATGCTAGCATGCAGTAGCATGTTATGAACATTTGTGCCACAGCTATAGTTTTTTAAACACATTGCTAGTATTATTCAGCATGTCCTACCACGTTGCTAGAATGTTTCTTGCGTGAAGTGTCTTGTTTTCATGAATTAGCATCATCCTAACATATTTTCTAAGGAGGTTATAATGTAGTGGTGGTACAGTACACGCCTGAAAGACAGCACACACTTGTTTGTGTGTGTGTGTCACATCAGGCTGTAAGTGTGTGCTGGTGAAATTGAAAGTAGATTACATAGCTGATGAAACACACGTGCGTGTGTGTGTGTGTGTGTGTGTGTGTGTGTGTGTGTGTGTGTGTGTGATTATATATTTTAGGGGGACTCTATAAGATAAGATGTGCTCTCTGCTCCCCTCTTCACTCTATTAATATGGAACAGAATGATTTCTATTACTGCTGCATGCATATACACAGGGAAAAAAATCATTTGGCAAAGCAGAATTAACAAATAAACAAGCTCAATATTTGGGAGAATTATTAAACAGGCATTGCGTCAAGGGAAAAAAGCTCAGCTCATGCTTGTTTGACATCGTTTGACGCTTTTGTTTCATAATTTGCATGAAATATTCTTATTGCAATCAGCTAATTATAATTTCTAAAAAGAAATTAGTTTTCGATTGCTCGCCTTTGTCTACATCATGCTGTTTTTAGGAAATAAAGGCTGTTGAACATAGATTGTGATTCTAAATTATGCATTTTAGATCCGCATTTGTTTTTTCATGTCATCAAATACTATGCACAATTCAAACATTCAGTTGCACTTGACATATGTGCAGACATATATTTGCATTTTACCATTATATAATTATTTTTTTAAGTTCTAGTAAGTTAAACTAAATGAACACGAGAGGTATTTCCTTAGCAACTATAATAAGTTTAATTGTTTATACATTTTATTTCAGTTTATTTGGACTTTTTAAAGTTAAAACTCAAATTATACCATTCAAAAATATTGCTACATGTACAATATACAGAATTACTTGAATTTAGCACTTGGCCTACACGTTAGCAAGTTGTTAGCATATTTTAACACATGGCTAGCAGGTTTTAGCATGGTTCAACACATTGTTAACATGCTGTTTGCACTGTTAAGCATGTTGTTAGCATGGTTTAGCATGTTTTCATCATTTGACAAGAAATTTGATCTAAGAAACTTCAAAAGTAGATCAGTACGTTAAATAACTTGACAAAAAACAGAAAGCCACTTCCTGGTTTTTCACCAATGAGCCATTCACTGTTATTAAATCAAACCTGGAAGCTGTTACCTGGCAACACAACGGCCAGTGCCATCTTCACGACAATGCATAAGGCAGAAGAGATCAAGGTGTTATTTATGAAATGCACATCAAAATAGCATGAAGCAGTAAATTAAGACCTTTTTGTGTTGCTCTTCATCAACAGCATGCCCAGAAATGCCCTTAATTTTGGCAGAGTTTAGTTTTTCAAATGCATTTCCTCCCTCTCTGACAGCTCTGCACTCGTATCAGTTTTGAAAAAGAGGAAAATATGATTCATTTGACTCGGTTGCCTTCTTCGAAAAGGCCATGAAGCCAGTCTGCTGACCTTTCACAGCGAAGAATGCGATACTGTCAGGAATAGACAAGTTGGTAAGTTAAAAATGCTCATTTTGTGTTAAAGATTCTATCATTTTTATAGGTTTCTTTTTTTACAGTTTTTCCTTCTTGAGATTAGTCAGTGACTACGTTTACATGGACATCAGTAATCAAATTATTTGCCTTAATCTGAATAAAACAATAATACGGTTAAGGTGTTTACATGAGTTAGGGTTCTTTTCATGATCCTTGAATCCATGATTTAATTTTAATGTTCCTTTCATGATCCTGTTTTACATGTTATAAGTAGGGCTGTCAATTGATTAAAAAAATTAACTAATTAATCACACTTTTTTGTGTGATTAATCATGATTAATCACGAAAAAAAAATCCTAAATACAGGCATTGGAAATATAGAAATTGAAAAATTATAATAATAAAGTATTGAATACAAACAATTGTATTCAGTGTAAAGTTGTATTGCGAGTTGAGAACATTAATTATAAAGTAGAAACAATTTAGCTTTGTCCTCCTTAACATTTCGTCACCTTGGAATTATAAGGCTCTGTCTGCGTTCTGAATGATTTTGAGATATTGAGCTTCAAAGTTTTTGCATTCCATAGCAAACAGCAAGTGTGTAACATTTGTTTTTGTTTTTATAAAAGGTCTTAAAATGTAAACAACTTATAAAAAAAATCCCATAATGTAAATAAGTTGTCATTTAATAAGAATATGTCAATAACTCAATTTTGACAAAAATGTCAGACAGAACCTTATAATTCTAAGGTGACGATTTAACCAGTTGCTAAGACAGACCAGTCTATTGACATCCGGGACAACACACACACACACACACACACACACAGAGAGTGAGAGAGAGAGAACAGCGCACTCCCTTCAGATCATCAACACGCACGATCGAATCAAATTTGCTTAAACTAAGCGTTTTAAAGTATGGCTTTATTTCTCAATCAAGGATTCTGACACATCAACGTGAAGCAGACGCTTTACAAAAGTTGATCACGTCGCCCTCAACCCGAAAGTGAAATAGAAACTTACCGGTTTGCGGTTAAAAGTTAGGACCGCGAGGGAGGGGGTGGGTGTCGCGGATGAAAGTGAGTAGGTCTATGGGCGCGCCGGCCCTGAACACACGGCCCTGAAAAACTGCAACTGCGATAAATGCGTTAATTTTTTTAACGCGTACAATATTTCAAATTAATCACGTGCGTTAACGCGCTAATATTGACAGCCTTAGTTATAAGACATAATTTAATTGCCGTCATTGTGTCACTATGATATCCACATTTCCTCTGGAGTTTCATGTAATTTCGGGTGTTTAATTTTTAATTTGTCGACTTTAACTGCAGTTTCACTTTCATTCAGGAACATTTTATGCATGCCCTCGTGACAAATCCAACGAGATATTGGATGCGAGTATGATCTGCTGGAAGAGATCATAAGTTGTTTTAATGGGATTTGATACCGCACGTCGTATGGGGAAAACAACTCGGCATTTTATGGTGCAGGTGTCTGTGGTCCTTCACTGACTCGGTAGGTGCAGAGAATAGTGTCAAACAGCCGTGTGTGTATTGACTATTCTGACGCAAAATGCGGCATAAATCCTACACAATGGTAAAAGTTTGATTGCGGTGTTTACATGTCTGTACTGCACTTTAATAATGCAACTAATGTCGGCATACTTCACGTGTCTTAGTTCGATTTCTGTTTAGTTGGATTATGACTTTATTTGGATTAAATTTATCAGAAATCTCTGTTTACATGGTAGACTCCTAATCAGAGTATTGTCTTAATCGTATTAAAATTGGATTATTGGTGTCCATGTAAATGTACTCACTGTTTAGTCACATCTTAATATTGTAAAAACATGTTTTGCCGTGTTGTTAAGGTTTATTGCACAATTTAGTTTGTTGCTAACATGAATTATTATTAATTTATGTTATTACATAGTGCTGGTATAAATTAATATGTAGAAACACAGTCCAAACTAAATTCCTGTTCACACTTATTCATGGAAATGTGTAAAAATGCTGTATTTATTTATATTACAAGCTAATAGCTTGAAATGTTACTTTGTAAAAAAAAAATTACGATTTAGTTTTTCACAAACTAAAATATAATTTAATTTTTGTTGGTAAAATTA
Organism: Danio tinwini; assembly: GCA_903798205.1. Lineage (NCBI taxonomy): Eukaryota > Metazoa > Chordata > Actinopteri > Cypriniformes > Danionidae > Danio > Danio tinwini. The sequence goes on from CAIGQZ010033231.1 coordinate 9,166,757, forward strand.
TTTACAAATGAAATCAAAATTCACCTTTGTGAAAATGTCAACCCAGGCTCATTCTGAAAATGTACCTCTATATACATTTCTGGAGAGCGGCAAATACGTCCAAGGAGCTATGCTTTTTTTTGCAGTTTTTGTTTTTCGCAAATCCACCAGAGGCCGCTGTGTACGCTTTTTAAAATCTCAAATTTCTCTCACGAGTGCCATTCACGCTGTTCTCTCGTAAATCCACTAGAGGCCGCTGTCTTAACTGACTGACTGACCCAAACCTCCTCCGTACCTTAACCCAACCAATTGTGTTTTCAAAAGCACAGATTGACCCGACCACCCACTTCCCTAAAACTAACCGACAGTTTTAAAAAGTAATCCAGAAAAAGAACAGCCCTCACTTGATTTTTACCACGTTTTCAGATTTTACAACATTTTCACCCTGTTATTTACTTGTTTAGTTTATTTTTTGGCATTTGTTTTTGTCTTACCTGCTTTCTGGAAACGTTCCTAGCCGAACTTGAACCCCATTATCATAGTCAACTCCTCTCTGCCTCTCAAGTCTGCCGATGTACATGGCGAGCTACTGGACAAACTGGTAACAGCGGGTAAGCTGTCCATATGGAGATAAGCAGTCAGCTGGTAAGCGCGAAAAAGGAACGGCATCATACCACCCCATAGCGTTTATTTTAGAAATGAAATGCAGCCATACGTACTTCTGGTTACATAATTCATGATCTCCAGAAATGTATATAGGGCTACCTTTTCAGAATGAGACAATGTTGGAAAATGTTTGTAGTCAGAATCTCTGAAAGTTAGTTTTAATTACAATATTAAGTCACAGTGTTACTGTTTTACTATATTTTTAATGAATTAAAAGTGAACATCACAAACCTTTACTTTGGTGTAATTGAACAATTTACATTTTTTTATATTTTATCAATAATAAGGACACTTTGTTACGTTTATTCACTCATTAATAGGCAAATAAAACATAATATATGCAACATCAATTATTCTGAATTTTATGCAGTTTTTTTTGTAATAAATAATAATTTAAATGTGACTTTTTATACATTAAGCATTGCAGTCTGAACTAAATACACATCCACAGACTGTTTCAATACATTAAGGCATTCCTGTGAATACAGGAAATGATCTTTCATTAATATCTTTATGACCCTGTCAGACAGGTTACTGTTAATTTTAATGCACAAACTTGATGGATATTAAACGCTCATAATTTACATTAAGCATCACAGCTTTTGGTGTGGCGGCTTTGAACTTGGTTCTTCGAAGAACACAAAGCAACTCCTAGACAACTAGATGATTTACGCACAGCCTCCTCTGTAAAAGCAGTCGATTACAACCCACCCCATTCACCCGCCATAAATACGGCCCTAATTGTTTCTGTGACAGGGGAAACATGGCCATTTTGTAACTGCCCACACAGGAACATTAGCACCCAGACAGCAGCGCACCAAAGCCACCTCCCAAAAACATCTCCCATGGAGCCTCAGTCTCAGAGAAAAGCCATAAAATAACCACAAATGTGCAGAATGCAAAGCCCCGGAACATTTGAAACCACCGGCACCCTGGAAAAGCAGCCTGAAGGGCCGCGAAAGTATCCAGTGAAGTCATCAGAAGAACAAGATAATGGGCTGATTAGGCCCAAGGTGCTGATGCTCAGGGAATTTAGTGGTAAAAAGGCATTAGCCGAGAAGGATAACTCAACCCAAGTAGGAATTAATAGCGAAGGATGCGGCATAATTCCATTAAAAATGTGTTACTGATGGGTCAGCAGATAAAATACTGTTTGGCTCCTAAGGTTACCCATCCCATTGCATTTTGGCGAAGTCTATAGTGCACTGAGGCAATTGTGGCAAATCTTTAGCGCAGACGTAATAGATAATTGATGCGGACTGTCTCTGTCTTTGGGTGTTGTGATGTTTTTTTTTTAATTCAGCTTCCATTATTGAGATCCTAAAGCCCAGGTTTAGAACTCTAAAGGGAGAACTAATGTACGGCCTTGGGCTATTAGAAAACCAATGTGTAATATGTTGTCGGTGGTGTGATTGTATTATTTGTCTTGTGTCTGTGATTTTATTTCATTTTTTTTGTGGCCTCTGAGATGGACAGACTATTGGGCGTGTGCTGTGGGCAATGATGGAACGACTCACCCTGAGGATGTCTAATATCTGGAGACAGCTGTCCATTAGCATTCACATTTACCTTCAATGGTGCATTAGCCCTTGAGGTACACAACCAGATTGTGCCATCTTTGCTTAATGGGCACATTGCTTTTTTTCAGTCAACCTCTTGAATCGCCTATATTTATATGTGCCTTCACCGGCTGCTTTGTTTGGTACAGCTTGATAGTACCTGCTTGGACCCCCTTAGAACTGCCTTAAGAGGTTAGTTCTCCCAGAACTAAAAGTTATGTTATTAATTACTTACTCTCATGTCATTTTAAACCCTCGACATCTTTGCTCATCTTTAGAACACAAATGAAGATATTTTGGATGAAATCTGAAAGCTCCATGAAACTCCGTAGACAGCAATAGTCATTCTCATTCAAAGTCCATAAGGTAACCAAAAAACATTGTCAAAACAGTCCATGAGTCTTTAATGGTTTAATCTGCGTATAATAAAGCTATGAGAATACTTTTGCTTCGTTAATCTGGAAATTAACTAAAATTATGACTTTATTTAACAGATTTATAGAGTGTGCATTCACAAGAGCGCAGTGCTCTTTATGCATTGAACTTGATACTAGCTTGTACTACGGTGGCAGGGACGTGCAAAACAAAGTTACAAAGCGTGAAACACTTTTACAAAGCTTGAGACAAATTTATATTTTGAAAAACTATTTTACCTATCATAAGACACAATTACATAGAAAAAAAGATTTTACCAAGTATAAAACAAATTTACATTTTAGAAAAAAAAAAAGACACTTTTACCAGTCTCCAAACAAATTTACAATGACAGATACTTTACGGAAAGGGAATGTACCACGCACTGGAAGGGACGCGGAACATACTTGTGTGTGAATTTGTAGACACAGGTTAACACGATTCCAAAGGCACAGGTTAACATGAGTCTACAACTATAAAAACCATGGTTTGACCAACTGCGATAAAACATAGTTTTGTCATTTGAGCTATGCTGAGAAAATATCAGCGTGAAAGTATGTAGAAACATGTAAACGCAAGTACATAGAAACAAGTTAATACAAGTCCACAACCAAAGCACGACATATGTTGACTGATAAAGATATCAAAACTGACCTCATCATGTAGTCCTGAATAGCTCAGTTAGATAGGTTGATTAATACTTGTGCTGAACCTTTGACTTGGCTTCGAATCCCGTTGATGACGTAAATTATAATTATTTCTTTACATTAATTTTGGTTATATACTGTTCTGCCAGACAAATATTAAAATCAATAATGTTAACAACGACACTGACACCAAGTAATAAGAATATTTATTTGGTATGGGCATGTTTTGTTGCTGTGGAAAAGTGACGAATCTGCAAACGTCAATAGTTTACATCTGGAAAGGGTCACCAGTTTACACTGACACCAGATAAACAGTAACATCGGCTTCGTTCAGTTTACTTTTAAGAGTTCTCAAGCAAATGTTTACACCATGTTGACTTGACATCATGTCTACGATTACAGCGTATGAGTGGCCCTCATTAATATATCAAACACATTAATGCAGTATGTCTGGTGTTTCCGTATGGTCCACGTCCTTTAGAAACTCCAAACACCGACCACACGTTTGCCACAAAACAACCCTCGACCGCAGTCCATGCTTGGTTACCATTAACTTTATTTACGCCATTTACTCCACATCACAAATTTACCGTGCTCACCACCAACGACAACAATCCCGCATCACTTCCGGTGTGTGGTACATTCCCTTTCCATTAAGAATCTGTCATTGTAAATTTGTTTCGGGACTGATAAAAGTGTTTTGCATCTTGTTGTTTTTTTTTCTAAAATGTACATTTGTTTTGTCCTTGATAAAGTAGTTTTTCCTATGTAATCGTGTTATATGATAGATATAAATGTTTTCCAAAATGTAAATTTGTCTCGAGCTTCGTAAAAGTGTTTACAATTTGTAATGTTGTTTTGCACTTCCCGGCCACCGTAGTATACCTTGGATGCCCCTGTGCTTTTATCAAAAAGAGGCAAAAGGTCCCATGCAAAACAATCACAGTGCTCCTGATCTCAGGTTAAACTTTAGCAGATCATGTTGACCACATCTACATCCCTATAAAACACTCAACAAAAATATAAACACAACACTTCTGTTTTTTTCTCCCATGTTTGCAAGACAGGCTCATTGTGGATTTGTACCCCTGTTTACATTTCTGGAGACCACAAATTATGTACCCAAAGGTACGTCTGTCTGCATTTAATTTTTTAAGTGGAGTGGAGTTGACTGTGACGACAGGCTTTAAGTCCGGTTAAGAACAGTTCCTGAAACCAGGTAAAACAAAAGTAAAAAAAAAATATAAATAAACAACAGGCTGAAAACATGGTGAAATCATGCAGAAACATTATTGGTTGGGTTTAGGGAAGGGGGTGGGTTTGTCAGTTGGTCAGTCAGTCCACAGCAAGCTGCCCTGGTTGCACCCTCTGGTGGATTTACGTGAGAAGAGGATGCGAGAGAGAAATTTGAGATGATCAAAAAACATACACAGTGGCCTTTGGTGGATTTGCAAAAACAAAAACAATTTTTTCTATCTACAGAAAAGCCTAATTTTTCTCAGATATTGTCAGAAAACCAGTCAGCCAACACATCTCCTTCGCATAGAGTTGATCAGAGTTATGGCCTGTGGAATGTTGGTCTACTCGTCTTCAATGGCTGTGCGAAGTTGCTGGATATTGGCTGAAACTGGAACACAATTTTGTATTTTGCCGATCCAGAGGATCCCAAACATGCTCAATGAGTGACGTCTGGTGAATAGAGCTGTGATGGAATAATGCCTCATTTACACTAGTAGCGACTTTGTAGCTGCCTATCACTCTGGGTGGTGACTTGCTGCAAACGAAGGTCTGTGTAGGTCTACAGCATGCAGAATACAGATTGCCTCTGAGCGAGCTGAGAGAAGATCATGTGAGCTCTACTGGTGCTCTTATGACTGTCGCTCAAGAAAACCGCTCTTCATTTGCATGAAGTTGAAGGATTTTTTGTCGCATTGCTCAACACGCCCATCTGGTTATCAACAGTTGCTGTTGCTCGGAGGTCGCCGGAAGTCACTCACTTCTTTGAAATGAACGGTCACTTGTGGCTTTGCTGCTGCGAGTTGCTCGGAGTGTAAATGAGGCTTAAGGAAAGGAAGTGTGAGTTTGACCATGCTACTCTTTCAGCATACTGTTTACACACCCACACACTTCCGTGTCTGTGTGTTTCACCTTACTTAAGGCTATGCACAGTCCTGTAGCCCAAACAATAAAACCCTTGGTTTAATGCAAAGTCATGGGTTCAGTTCTCAGTAATTGCATGACTTTATTAAATGTCTACCTTGCATGCAGCTTTGAATAAAAGCATCTACAATGATAAGAACATCAAGAGAAAAGTACAGTCAGAAAAAAAGCAAGCTATGGCATTTCAAAGATTTTCTTGAATGCTATCAAGGCTAGAGCCTCAGAAAGGCCCTTATGCAGTGATAAAAAAAAGAGACTGCCTCGATAAAAAAGAATGAAGGATAGAGGGAATTTGTTAGCAAAGATTGAAACAACAACAGCATTTCCCCGCTGGGTACCACCTACCAGGAGCTGTGGGCGATCGTCTCTAGCACTTGGCCTGTAAGAAAGTGATTGTGATGTGTCTGAATGGTAAGTCAGCAGGTTTTGCTACCCATGAGGTCGAACCATGCGGAGCTTCAGGTAACCCGCTGACCAGTGGAAGTTCTCCAAGAACAACCCTCCGTCATGGTGAAAAGTGACGCTGGTCTCCTTACCTAATTTTAAAAACATTATCTGTTTATCTAAATCCATCTCTCCACTATTCTTCATTTGTTCCACCTTTATATCCACCAGTGGGTCTGTTAATCTGTCTATCTATATACAGTATATAATAAAAGTATAAATTGTAGTAAATATGCATAAACACATATTTTAAGCCACCTTTTTTCCTGCATCTAAGGACTTAGATGCGTGTAATTATTATGGATGACAATAAAGCACAAAGATAAACACACCTCTCATCCAGTTTTCACTTTCAATATGGATTATTTGTAATGCTACCTTATTATCAGAACTGATTTGTGTTCTTTTGAGATGCAAGTTCTCCAAACAGCAAATGCGACCCATCATTTGAAACACAGTAATCATGAGCAGAAACGTCAAGTAGGTATCGCTGCAGCCTAAAGACCTACAAGTGGGATGAAGTGACACCACAAGTAGGTAGGGTGACCTCCAAGTGGGACAGACTTATGCCACGAGTAGGTTGGGTTTAGGGTTGTGGTACTGAAGTTTAATATCCATACACACTCATTCACACATACACTACGGCCATTCATTCAATCATTTTCTTTTCAGCTTAGTCCCTTTATTCATCAGGGGTCGCCACAGCGGAATGAACAGCCAATTTATCCAGCATATGTTTTACACAGCGGATACCCTTCCAGCTGCAGCCCAGTACTGGGAAACATCCACACACACTTATTCACACACATACACTACGGCCAATTTAATCTATTAAATTTATCTATACCGCATGTCTTTGGACTGTGGGGGAAATCGGAGCACCCGGAGGAAACCCACGTGAACACGGGGAGAACATGCAAACATGCCAACTGACCCAGCTAGGACTCAAACGAGCTGTGAGGCGACAGTGCTAACCACTGAGCCACCGTGTCACCTTGAGTTGTCATGTATAAGACATTAAACAAATTGTAAGGTGTACAGCCTACTATTTGGAGCTCAAGTCCCACACACTTGGAGCTGACCTGCCCATTTCTCGAAGTGAAGTTTCACAAACTAATTTCGAGAGGAGCACGTGATAGGATTGACTACAGCTGATCTCTATCACTAATCACTAACTAGCCAATCCGATCATTTCAAATTTAATATAAATATCCAGCCTAAACTGCATTCCTCATCTTCGTTTTGAAAACCCCCCCATCCATTCCTTCTCCTCAATTCTCGAGCGACACGGTGGTTCAGTGGTTAACAGTGGCGCCCCACAGCAAGGAGGTCAAGATGGTTCAAACGATACCTGAGCCAGACGACACTCTCTGTGCAGAGTTTGCATGTTCTCCCCGTGTACTCCGGTTTCCTCCCACACTCAAAAAACATGCAACAACAGTTAAAGTCATAAGCACCTACTAAGTACAAACTGACACAGTTGGTGGTCTATTCTCGGCAAGTTATCAAGAACTACCTGATCTCGAACCCCTACTAATGCTTATTGACCAGGTAGGAGCCTTGGGCTCATCTATCTCCGAGCTTAGGGCTCTCTCCCGGGACAGCATGCCAAACCAGCTAAAATAGTCAAGCATCATCTAAGTGTGAACTCTTGAATAAGTTGTGTAGAATATTTGTCTTGACTTTTTAAGATTCTACATTGCATTCATATTTAAATCATACTTCTGATTTTGCAAGTCCATTTTAAATTCAGAAACTGAACATCAAAAAAAATCTTTCAAATCTTTTCTGAATCTGAACGTCACAGATGGCTCATCACCATGTTTAGAGAACTCACAGCTATTTTCAACACAGGCTCATTCTGAACACATAGCCCTATATACGTTTCTGGAGATCGCAAATTATGTAGCCAGAGCGATGTATGGCTGCATTTTATCTTTAAAACAAATGCTATGGGATGGTATAACGCTGTTCCTTTTCTTGCTTACCAGCTGACCACTTACCTGCAAGTGGACAGCTTTTCCGCTGTCACTAGTTTGTCTGGTAGCTCGACACATGGCGGACTTGAGATGCAGAGTGGAGTTGACCGCGATGACAGGGTTTGTGTCTGATGAAGAACGGTTCCAGAAAGCAAGTAAAACAAAAACAGAAGCCAAAAATAAAATAAACAAGTAAATAACAGGGTGAGAAAGTGGTAAAATCTAAAAACACGGTAAAAAAAATCAGGCAAGGGCTTTTCTTTTTCTGGATTGCTTTTTAAAACATTAAGTTGGGCTTAGGGAAGGGGGTGGGCATATTAATCAAGGAACTTTGCTTTTGATCCATGACTGCAGCAAGCACATTTATATTACAGTCCCCAGCTAGGTTGCGAGGTAACAGTGATGCGTAATATTGCTTCTTCTGCAGCCATGGTATGGCAGCAAAGTTCCTCCCTGCATTGGGCTTGCGGCCCTCAGCACCCCCCCACAGTCGGCACAGTTGCCAAGCTGACCAATCGCAGAGCTTGCGCTATGCGTCGTTGTGACGCATCAGCGTCAGCCACGGCAAGGGCTATGCGACCGCGTGAAGGCTGTGCCGGACCATACGCATGCGCTTGACAAAGAATTAGAAATTAGCCTTTAATATTTGGCAGTTCATTCTGCTGTGGATGGATGGGTGGATGGATATCATGGGTGGATGAATGAATTTTCTGTCAGTCAAAAAAACAGAAGATTTTTTGCTTTAAATAGGAAAATTATAAATACTCTTTTTAGATTTTTTAAGCAAGATGCTAATGGTCTAACCTGATTCAATGATTTATGCTAAGCTATGCTAAATGATACTCACCCCAGATCCAGAGATTGGCTGAATGGATTCGAAACTCAACAGTCTAACTTTAAGGGACTTGTAAAAAGAGCCTATTTCCAATAAACGTGGAGTGTTCCTTTAAAGGAAATAGAACACATTTTCTAGCAAAGTGAAACTTGAATTGATAATTGTCTAAAACGCTTACTTAGATTGACAAGCGGCACCTAGGCATGCTGGAAAAGTATTCAAGCGGAGTTCCACATCTCAGCAGAACCACTGAGACATGCTGCGCTGTCACTCAACGGGGAGGTAAGGAAGATGGAAAAAGCTCTCACTGCCCTGAGACATCAAGTCAACACTTAAAGTAAATAGAGCCACTTGCAGAAAACAGCAGTTGGAGTGTTTAATACCTGTTTTTAGTGCAGAAAAAGGCCCAACTGCTGCTCGCCTCCCATGCATTATGTCTTACGCTGTTGGTTCAGATGGAGGCCAAGACAAGTGGGTGGGAAACAAAGATTACAAAGCGAATTTTCACCCGACTTTTACACTTCATACTTGTTTTACTAATGACGTGGCCTATGTCCAAATAACTACTTGGAATTTTTTTTTTATCCAACAGTGCAGGTGTTTGTCCATCCTTTTATCCATCTGGGGGGCTATAGCAATCCATCCACCCATTTATCCATTCAAGTGCATATCTGTCTGTCTGTCCATCTAACCATGCATTTATCTATTTATTGTACTGTTATTCTTTCTGCTTGTCCATCTATGCATCCATCCAAACAAATTGATCCATCCTTTTATTAATCCAACCTTCTTTACTTTCAATCATCCTTCCAGTCTTCCATCCATCCATCCATTCATCCATCAGCCTTCCTTTAATCCAAAAAAATCCATCCATCCTTTGGTCCATACAAGGCATTTCAGTCCATCCATCCATGGTTCCTTCCTTACGTTTTTCTATCTTTTTTATACATTTATTTATTTTTTCATCCATCCATTCATCAATCAATCTATTCATCCTTATATCTAATCAAATCTATCCATCCTTTTATCTATAGAGGAGCAAATTAATTCATCCATCCATACGATGAAATCCATCAATTGATTCATTCTTCCTTCTTTACATCCATCCACCCATCCAGGGGTATATATCCGTCCATGCATTCGTCCAATCAAAACCATTCATTCTTTAATCTATTCATCCTTCCTTTCGTCTGTTCATCCATTCATTGATCCTTCCATCCAATCAAATCCATCCAAACTATATATATCAGGGCATATCCTTTATCCATCCATTCATTCTTCCATCCATCCTACTTTTTTCTATTCATCCATCCATTCAGCCAATCAATTCCATCTATCCTTTTATTCATCCAATCAAATACATCCATCATTTTATCTGAGGGCAAATCCTCCATCCGTTTATTTATCCATCCATCTGTCTTTCTTGCTGTTATCATTTCATTCATTCATTCATTCATTCATTCATTCATTCAATTATTCATTTGTTCATTCATCTGTCTGTCCTTTCTTACTGTTTTACATTCATTCATTCATTCATTCATCTCTCTATCCATCCGGCCTTCCTTTCCTTCTTACAGTTTTTTCCTATTCATTCATTCATTCATTCATTCATTCATTCATTCATTCATTCATTCAGTCATCTGTCTATCTTTCCTTTCTTACTGTTTTCCATTCATTCATTCATTCATTCATCCCTCGGTCCGTCCTTCATTTATTACTGTTTTCCATTAATTAAGTAATTCATTCATTCATTCATCCCTTCATCCATTCTACCTTTTTTAGTTTTTCATTTATTCATTTATTGAATTATTCATTCATCCCTCTGTCCTTCCTTTTTTTACTGTTTTCCATTCATTCATTTATTAATCCCTCCATCCATCTTTCCTTTCATTCATTCATTCCTCCATCTGTCCGTCCTTTCTTACTGTTTTCTATTCATTCACTCATTCATCCGTCCTTCCTGTCTTCTTGTTTTTTATCCATCCATTTGTTCATTCTTTTATTTATTCATCCATCCATCTTTCCTTCCTTTCTTACTGTTTTTCATCCATTCATTCATCCGTCCTTCTTGTCTTCCTGTTTTCCATTCATTCATTCTTTCTTTCATTCATTTATTCATCCATCCATCTGTCCTTCATTTCTTACAGTTTTTCATTCATTCCTTCATTCATTCATCCCTTGCTCCATCCATCAATCCATCCATGCATCCATCCTTCCTTTCTTACTGTTTTTCATATATTTATTAATTCCTCCATCCATCCATCCTTCCTGCCTTCCGTATTGTTTTTCATCCATCCGTCCATTCCATCTATCCATTTTTTTTAGCCTTTGTGTTTATACTTTTTATACAGTTTTTTTTAGCAGTCAAATTCACTCAGTTCTATAGTATATCCTTCATGTCTTCCTGATCTTCCTGCCCTTTGTACACACGTTTTCTGTATTCTCCTGCATTCTTCCTGTTTTAACATTAAACAACCCAAGGGCCTTGTTCTGGTCCAATTTATGGAGCATGAACACCAGCGGGTCATAACACGCTCCTAAATGGAAGGCGCTTTCTGTTTAGCGACCTATCCGAGAGGGCCAGAGGAAACTCATAATGCACATTACAGGGGTAGTTAATGGCTCTTAGCAAGTCCTATTAATTAAACACACAGACAGCAGTCCATTGATGTGATAGCTACGTTTTTTTCCTCTCTGTTATTTTTTTTTTTGCTGTGCATTATTAATGAGCAATGAACAGGAGCCTTTCTGCATTGTGGGATCTAATTGACTCTAATAGGTTGGACAAGAGAGACCGCGTTTACAAGAACAGGCCGACGGATTAATAACGATAAGCTCATACATTTACGTCTCGCTGTTTTAATGTGATGTGTAATGCAGGTTTGGCTCGGATTTATGCCAATGGTGTTAATAAAGTTGGAAATAAATACTGCAGTCAAAATCAAGTCGTTAGGGAAGGTGAGTGTGTGAATTCTAATGATTCATTTGAGTGCTTAAGATCACATGTTGAATACATCATTGCTTGTGTAAATGGGTCCGAGAACTTAAGTTTTGATTTTTATGAAGACTTAGTTTGGATCAGGGATTTACTCTGAATTCATTTTTGCGGTTTGGTTGACCATTTAGAAATGTGCTACTTAAAGTGCTGAAATGAAAATATTAATATGGCTTTGAAAACTCCATTTGGGACATGAGAGTTATTTTTATTAAAGAGCATTTCCCTGTTATTTTAGGGGTAGTTAAGTTGATATTAAATCTAAATTGACTCAATTTGCTTCTTTTTGGCAAATGTTATACACTACCTGACAAAAGTCTTGTCGCCTATCCAAAGTTTAAAAACAACAAATAATAACTTGACTTCATTTGGTATCAGAAGTGGCTTATATGAAAGGCAAAGACCTGTAGATTACGCTTTAAAAAAATGATCATGTCTTGATTTCTAATTATTTAATTAGGAAAATTTGACTTTGCTTACACAAAAATCTTGTCACTTGACATACATTATGTACAGTATAGAATATACAGTCATGGTGCAGTGGAAAAATAATTAATATTGTGTGTGACTCCCATAAACTTGGACAACTGCATTTATACATCTGGAATGGCAAAGAAAGTATTCTTGCAGGACTCCCAGAGTTCATAAAGATTCTTTTGATTCATCTTTAATGCCTCCTCCTTCATCTTAACCCAGAAATGCTCAATAATGTTCATGTCTAGTGACTGAGCAGGCCAATCCTGGAGCACCTTGACCTACGTCATCGATGACGCGCTGCTCAGTAAACGGTCTCGCTCAGCACAGTGGAGATTTCTTTAGTTATATCGTTTAAGTCGTTTGATATGTGGTGACATGCAGTCTAATATTTCGCCAAACAGATCAGCCACTTTTGACGCTCATAAACAATCATAAAGTCCTCGTGCTGCAGGAATTAGGAGGTTTGCTGAAGCTGCAGCTGATGTGCAGTGAGGGATTTGCGTCTTTAGCTTGTCTACGACAGTTTGCATTCATTGAACAGTACGAATGATTAATATATCCATATGAAACAGCACGTCATGTCTCGCTTTCAGTTTTGGGCTTAGGCACGCTTGCACTCACACTGTAAGCATACCGCACCTGAGCCCAAGTGAACCACGCTCAGGCCCACCTCTTCCAACCGGGCCAGGGCTGCCCAAGTGAACTGTGCCTGAGCCCGATTCAGAGCACTCACACTTCTCAAACGATCCGGGAAAGGGCCCTGGGCACGGTTCAGATAGCATAGTGTGAGTAAGGCTGTTGATGTTGCCATCTGCTCTGCACGCCCCCATACTGAATGTAACCCCAAACCATGATTTTTTTTTTCACCAGACTTAACTGAATATCTATGAGAATCTTGGGTCCATACAGGCTCCAAGAGGTCTTCTGCTGTATTTGTGATGATTGGGATGCAGTTCAACGGATGACTCATTGGAAAAATCTACCTTCTGCCACTTTTCCAAATGATCAACTAGAAGTTATTATTTGTTGCTCTTACAACTGGGATCGGCAGCAAGACTCTTGTCAGTTAGTGTATCTGTAAAATTTATGGTAAAACATATACATTAAACATCACAATATATTTATAATAAAATATAACTAGTCTATCCAGCTTTTATGTTTGATTGATGTCACAAATCCATCATTTTGTGTTTGAATAATTTTTTTAAACCCACAACAATAAAAATCCATTTACCAAAGTAAGATGAATTGTAGATGATTTTAATATTGAGTAATGGTTTCCTCTGGGTTTACAAAATATCACTAGGATTATATTTGTCTGAGATGAATGTTGGTCTTGAATTAAATCAAGATGTTCATCCACAAAAAAAAAAAAGCTCAACACTTACAAATCAAGCCTCAAGCTTTAAACCATTAGGTCTGCAAAAAAAAAAAAAAAAGAGTTCAAGATATCTAAACCTTTAAGATGTTGTGTGTGTTTGAATGTATTTGCGTCTCCATAAATCCCAGGCCATTTGGTTTTGATTTATGCTCTGAATGCAAGAAAGAGTCCATTTTGTCCCTTAATAATCATGCCATTAATCACCTCCGCTCACAGAGTTGGGTTTAGAAACGTACAACGAAAATGAAAATATGCTGTGGAAATCCAACAGGCATTAAGTTCAGACAAACAAGAACCACATGCCTCTAATGGAGCTTCCCGCTCAAAAAATAACACTAGTGAGCTCAATTTATAATGTATCAAGTTCTCTGAAGTCGAACAAGTTTGCATAGCCTGAAAAAAACTGCCTTTTTTTTCTTTTTTTGAAGTAAACTAACTTAAAGTGCAGGGGCAGTGGAAGTTGAGAAATGGATCTCTGAAATAATTTACTGAAAAGCAGTGTTTATCAAAAGTGCTTCAGAGGATTATGGTATATTATCGATAATGCATATGAAACATCTCAGACCGTTTTGCAAAACACAAAATGCTATTTTTATATGGTCTAGACGAGTATTGTATGGGTAAATGGCAGGCATCTGAGTGATAGATGTGATTGCCTTTTTGTTTTAAATTGCCGGTAGTTTACAAATTCAGTTTGAGAATTTTATTTTTATTATTATTTGCTTTTATTAAGCAGATACTTGAATAACAATAAGTACATGACGTGAAATATATAGTGTGATCTGCTGATTTTAAACATAGAATAATAATGAAATTATTATTTATAACACAATTGTCACAAATCATTGATTTCCCTAAACGTTTAACTTTAATATTCGTTACATCAATTCATTAAACAATGCCAATAATTATCAATTGAGTCAGTGATTCACTTACATGATTCTTTTAAAACCAGTGACCCATCCAAGCTTTTTGTTTGAATGAGTCATGAATCAATTCTTATTCATTGAACACTAATGTTTTGTTTATGAATCCAATCAAACAACTGTTCATTTGAATGTAACCCCAAAGTCTTTAAAGGGGACTAATTAACAAAATGTAAAATACGTTTCTGATTTCCCTAGAGTGTGAATATGTGAAATTTCAGCAAAAAAACCCCCACAAAAATAATATTTATTAACTTTTTAAAATGGCCCCTTTTTGGCTTTGATCCTTATTGTGGTGTGTTAGTGACTGTCACAGATTGTGCTCTTTTCAAAAGGCAGCGGAGCTACAAAACAAGACTAGCATCCTGTGCTATTGAGGGAGAGATTGTCACTAATGGGTGGGACTTTCCCCCTCTGACACGTACAAAGGGAGAATTTCAATCAAAATGTTTCTGCAGACTGTTTTTATCAAGTGTCATTATTAAAATAAAATCAATACATTTTTACAATTAGAAGGGTCATTATATTCACAGACTGTTGACACAGAACTGTGTATAAATGCCTCATAAAAGTGAATTTTGCATAATAGGTCCCCTTTAAATCGTTGTTTTTACTTTATTTTGCCCACAATTGTGTTTGCTTTAAGCCCTATTTAAAAAAAAAATGTTCCTATTTATTGCAGCTCAATTAAAAAAAAAAAGAACAAACCTCAAAAATAAAGAGTTGTGAAATTAAGTTTTGCAGTTGCAGATTGCTGGAGAACTACAAATCCCATCATGCACCTTACACACACACACACACACACACACACACACACACCAGTTCCAGTTCTCTCAATAATTGCACACACACAGCTGAAAGCGCATCATAGACTGATTACATGGACTATATATACTGCTCTCATTCTCACACACCTTGCTGAGTCTTGTTTTCCTCGTGAAGCATTTCAAAGTGTTTTTCCCTGTTTGTCCTGCTGTGTTTTTAATAGTGTTGGACAAAGTGAGGCTTCGTGAAAAGCTGAAACAGTCGAAGCAAATGTGTCGAAGCTTCAAAAGGTTTCGAAACTCGTTTCTACAGTGACACATAGTGGTCATTTTATGTATTGCTTTAGAACAGCTTCCGCAAAAAAAAAACAGTTACACAAATCGAGGGATTAAACCTCACATTGTAAAATTGAGGTTTCAAGTGATTTAGTGAAGTGGTCAGAGGTCCTGACTAGCATGCAGAAATAATTGGTTCGAATCCAGGGTGAACTATAGATGTTAGTTTTTAAATGCTCTGTTTTTGTAACGTGTTTTGTTTTAACATTGGTCGGACATCCATACGAAGACTTTGTGAAGAAATATGTCTTGTTTTTGTCATAAAAAGTAACATTAATAAAATATATTAAGTCATAATTTCTAAATATTTGTAGAGGTTAGGATTCAAACTCAGACCATTTGCAGCACAGTTACTCTGTGGACACGAACGGTCCACTAGACTACATGAGATGAGTTTTTACCGACCCTGTCAGTCAGATGCAGATTTGCCAGGTCTCGCAGTGTTTCGAAACACTTGCATTTCGGGATCTCGAAACTGTATTGAAACGTCAGTTTCATGTCAGCCATTCCTAGTTTTCGATATTTGTCTTGTTTACAGTTTTTGATTATTTTCCGCCTGCCATGACCTACCTGTTTCTGAATGCTATTTGGATTATCCTCATGCTACCTGTTTGACCATTGCCTGCTTGAATTAAACTGCTCGTGGATCTTTATCTCTGTTGCCAGACTCCTGTTACAAGCAGAATCACAATGGCTAATTCTCCTGTGGTTATCAAGTACTTCTAGTGTACTGAACGGTTTCACATCCATGCAAACCTAAATTTAAACTAAAGGACCTCACACAAAAGAAGCTTGTCGAGTCAAAAGAGTTTGGTACGTCATACAAGCGTGTCATACCTCAAAGAAGTTAATCACTTAGAGCTGACTGGTCTTAGTTCAAAGCTGCAGTGGCCCATCCAAGCCTGTCAATGACACTATTATGGAAATGCCTCTTTGCCAAGACTCACTGGAGACGAGTTTAAAAGACTCTATGCAAATCAGCAAACACGGCAGAGGAGGCAGAGCTAGGGCTGCCAAGCAACCTTTGCAAGCCTAAGACTGTATTTAACAAACGCATTCATATTGGCTCATGTCCTGTGATTAAAATTAGAGAAAAAAAATAGGTGATGAATCTGTCTCTTAAATAACCAATAAATAATAATTAATTATGTTTGTTTTAGTTTTAGAATGTTTAAAGGTTTTGAATTTTTTTTTTATATAGATAAGAAGCTTGATACTCATTAATATTACAGTGTGTATATAATATATTATTATACCGTTCTTACTAACCATGCATGCTAGGCAAAACTCTAAATATACAAACCTTTTAGTTGGACAATATGACTTGTAACCTGTTAAGAATGATTTAAAAAGTCTGAATTAATTAAAAATATTATTTGTATTTGAAATCATATTGTACTGTATCGTACATGTACTATATTTGTTCATCGTTAATCCAATTAGCATATTTTAGCTTAGAAAATGACTGACAAAAACAGCTGATATATGATCCTGAATGATTGGTTTCTGTTTATAAATCAGAAAATATTGAAATATTTCAATATGAAGTTATAATATTTTACAAATATGTAAATTGTAAAATTCCATATTACCACGTGTGCTTCCTGATGATATATTGAGATATTATGAAATGATTTAGTGAAAGGATCAGTTTGTGGGACTAAATATTATTTATTCCATAGTCTGTTGAAATTCTTGATTCTGATTGGCCAGAAGCCGTGCAAGAAAATCATTTATTGCACAGGTAGTTCCAGTCAGTTTTGATCACAGTTGGAAATAAATGCACTTCCCTCAAACATTAACCATAGTAACTCAGCAAATCCCAAACATGCTCAAAAATATTTGCAAATAAGTAGCTAACACATATTACTATGAGCTATAAGATATTCCCATGTCATTTACATGGTGCACGTGCACACATGCAAAAACTCTCTCATCCACGTGCATCATAACATGTCATAATTGTCAAATATTATGCTGCAAAGTGCAAAAATTTGTTTTAACTTAAATATAACTTGGCAAATGTCCATGGAATAAGCAGGACGATGTGATCTTTGCCTTTTTAAAATCTTTTATCTCACAGAAATCTGGTGATTATCTCTTACTTACTACATATAGGCAGCTTTATGAGCTGAAACATGTCACTCAATCATTTACTCGACTTCATTCAATAAAGGAAACAAACCAACATTCTTCATTAATAAGTCAACAGATTTTATACGTTACACAAACCCTTTTGGCAAGTGGTTGCATTTGCAGTACTCCTTACATTTCTTTCTGAAGCCCACTCTATCAGCACTATCAGTGTGCGGTGGGTGCGAAAGGCGTATCTATCCCTGAGACATGGTCCAGCGTTCTCTGCTGGAGTGAACACAGCTGATGAAAAGAGAGAAGATTTCATCCGTTCATCCTCCATCAGGCTGACCCATGCCTGTGGACATGCTTCACATCTCCTCCTTCTGTAGTGTTCCGACTGCCAACACGTTGGCGTTTTTAACCCTATGGCTTTAGTAAGTTTCAAGTCAAATGTTATACTTTTATGAGTGTCGTTGGATCATTAGCTAGTTTCCATTTTAACGTGAAAAAAAAGTAAAACAATTTCAAATGCGAACTACTGTAGCTGCATTTCCATCAAGTTGTTAGAGCAGCTCACTGTAGTATTGGTAACCTAGCAACCAACAGTAAACAAGACAGACATAATGGACTCTTTTCACAAGACTGTTTTAATGGTCATTAGATCTTAAATCCTTGTAAGATTTTAACATTTAGATTTTTTAATGTATGTACATTTATATGTTTTCACGTATGTATTATATCATCTTTGCATCAAAGTACAAAAAACGATTTACTGCTTGTGCAAAGAACTTTTAATGTAGCGTCTATGCAAATTTGACATTGTTCTCTCTTCGGCTGTCATTATCCGTCTCACACATTTTTTTTTTCCTTTTTCTGAAAGTCTTGATAACATCATCGTGCAGTTTTTCTTTTATCGTGTCAGCAAATGGGATTGAAAACAATCATTTGTTGTACTCTCCAATTCACTGCTCTCTAATTTTACCCAACTATGATGACTTCCATTACTATGAAACATGGAAATGTGAAAAGGGTCCACAGAGACACATGGTTGTAATCAACATAGGCCCATTTTGAAAACGTAGCCCTATACACATTTCTGGAGATTGTGAAGTATGTAGCCAGAAGTACGTATGGCTGCATTTCATTTTTTAAATAAACGCTACGGGGCGGTATGACGCCGTTCCTTTTCGCATTTACCAGCTGACCACTTATCTCCATATAAACTGCATTCCAGCTGTTACCAGCTTGTCTAGTAGCTTGCCATGTACTGTAAATATTAGGACTTGAGACACAGAGAGGAGATGACCATGATGACGAGGTTCGAGTTTGGTGAAGAACGGTTCCAGAAAGCGGGTAAGACAAAAACAGAAGCCAAAAAATAAAATAAACAAGTAAATAACAGGGTGAGAATGTGGGAAAACATGGTAAAAATCCGATGATCTTTTTCTCTGAATTGCTTTTTAAATTTGTAAGTTAGGTTTAGGGAAGTGGGTGGCTGGGCGGGCCAACCTGTGCTTTTTAAAATACTATTGGTTAGGTTTAGGGAAGGGTGGGTCAGTAGACTGATCAGTCAATCAGTCAGTCAAACAGTCAGTCGACAGCGGAGAACAGCAGGTGCGAATGGCACTCGCAAGAGAAATTTGAGATTTAAAAAAGCATAGACAGCGGCCTCTCATGGATTCCTGAAAACAAAAACTGCAAAAAAAAAAAAACATAGCTCCTTGGACGTACAATTGAAGTCAGAATTATTAGCCCCCCTTTGAATTTTTTTTTCTTTTAAATATTTCCAAAGTGATGTTTAACAGAGCAAGGACATTTTCACAGTATGTCTGATAATATTTTTTCTTTCTGAAAAAGTCTTATTTGTTTTATTTTGGCTAGAATAAAAGCAGTTTTTAATTTTTTAAGAACCATTTTAAATGGTCAAAATTATTAGTCCCTTTAAGCATTTTTTGTGATTTTCTACACAGCAAACCATCATTACATAATAACTTGCCTAATTACCCAGCCTAGTTAACCTAATTAACCTAGTTAAGCCTTTAAATGTCACTTTAAGCTGTATAGAAGTGTCTTGAAAAATATCTAGTAAAATATTATTTACTGTCATCATGGCAAAGATAAAATAAATCAGTTATTAGAAATGAGTTATTAAAACTATTATGTTTAGAAATGTGTTAAAAAAAATCTCTCCGTTAAACAGAAATTGGGGGGGAAAAAAAACAGGGGGGCTAACAATTCAGGAGGCTAATAATTCTGACTTCAACTGTATCTGGCGCTCTCCAGAAATGTATATAGAGGTACGTTTTCAGAGTGAGCCTGGGTTGGTTGTAATGGTTTCTAGTTTATTCGGCAAATGTGTTTCCATCCCCCATTATTCGCATTAACCCTTTTTTGTGGTCCAAAACAAACCAAAAAAAAGTGTACAAGCTTTTTTTTTTTTTGCTAATTATGGGATTTTTATTTAAACTTTGGCATTTTCATCACTCGTTTCCTCATGTGATACTTTAAAATGTGCATTAACACATTATTAAATATCCCAGTGTGTGTAAGCTACAATTTAGTTTGTCATTTGTATACATTTTTTGTGTTTCTCAATGGTGCGTTCTGCAGGTTGTATAATGTAGTTATATCAGTAGGTGGCGACAAAGGACTGTTTATAAGTGTCTCATCGAATCATTCATTCAAAACGCAGATTCAAGTCGATCTCTGCATATGAATATTTAAAGTACCTCAGATTTAGTTGAAAATGTAAGTTATTTAACACTGTATATTTGTTTAATACAACTTTTGTATACAGTAAAAGTAATATCACATTGTAATTCTGGTACTCAATGTCTCCTCTTCTTCTAGTGCCAGTCTGGACTGCAAACGCAGAGACGTTTTTAACCCTATGGCTATAATACTCTATCCATGCTCGACACATAACCAGCAGGGGCCATATGAGTGTAGTGTCTTGTTAATGATCATTTTTTTTGTTGTTGTTTGTTTGGATGTGGAGGTCCAGCTCCCAGGATTGGACACTGTGGAGTGTGTTTTGTTCCTTAATGTCTGTCTGTCTGCTGCAGAAATGGTCTATCTGGCGTGGATGAGTGACCCCAGCGGGACCAGTCCTGTCCGACCATATGACATGGCTGTGTGTTGGCCTAGAATGTGAAATGTGTTATTCTAGCTGAAATTTGCTACGTGTTTTTGCTTTTGGATAGATTTTTTTTATATTATTTTGACTTCTTAAAGGGTTAGGCTTAGGGGGTTAAATTAAAGCATTGGTTAATTGATTAATGCAGATAAATACTGTATAGTGTTAGTCTTTTGTT
Source organism: Danio tinwini (assembly GCA_903798205.1). NCBI lineage: Eukaryota > Metazoa > Chordata > Actinopteri > Cypriniformes > Danionidae > Danio > Danio tinwini. The sequence goes on from CAIGQZ010033231.1 coordinate 9,187,709, forward strand.
AAGTTTTAGTTATCGTTTCAACCCAAATTCAACTTCAAAATGACTGGTTTGAGCGGATAGAACGGCAACAGTAACTAAAATAACCACTTGTCACAACCGAGGAATGCAGAAGAGCATCTCTGAACACACAACATGTCGAACCTTTAGGCAGGTGGGCAGTAGCAGCAAAAGACCCACCATGTCATAAACCGCAAATCATCTTAGACTGGTTTCTTGAACATGACAATAAGTTCACTG
>CAIGQZ010033231.1:9192945-9205359 GCA_903798205.1 Danio tinwini
TGCAGCGCTGCTCAGATCGATTGAAATCTGTCTTAAAGCGGTGCATGCCGGTTAGAAATTTTGGCCGGATTGATGCTGCGCTGACGTCATGTGACTGTCACATGTGGCATCAAAGTACAGCGACAGCACCTCATAAGTAGGCCTACTGCTTTCCCAATAAAACAAAAGAGGTTCATAATAAAATTCTTCATAAAATATATCCATTGAATAGTACTTTGGCAAAGTATATGGAGATTGATAGCACATGCTCAAGTGAAGACGAAACCCTTATTCACATATTTTTTTCAGTGTGAACACACAAAAAGCTTTTGGAATAGCTCTTAGACTGATTAAAAATAAGAAAAGTGATAGATTCTTGGATTATTATGATAAGTATTTTGGAAATATCAAAGATACATAAGTCTCTTATTCCTCTTGCTGTATTTGTGTTGTGTATTTGTTTAATTTTTTTTTTCAAAAATTCTTTTTATAGCTTTATCTGTTTATAATATTATTTAACCTGATCTGTTATGTTATTATCATTATCTTTTTTGTGTAAGTTTGGAATTTGTATGTTTGTTATTGAAGTCAATAAAAAATAAATAAAAATAAAAGTACCGCGACAGCGCTCCGAGATCAGATGACTGACTCAGCCCGCGCAGCATCTGAAGAGGGCCTGCTGGAGCTAAGATGACGACACCAATATAACACGATAGGCCAAGTTCACCCCATGACAACAACCACGTGTGTTTCACGTTTATTATTGGACAAATTCCGTCTCACAAATTTCAAAACAATTAACTTTTCATACCCTCTCTATCTTGTACACATAATGCTTATTAAAAGACTACAAATATTTTACTGCAGCATCATCTTTTGTTAAATAATTTGTTCATAAAGACTAGATTGTTTGCATATATTTATTCTGCCTTTTTTATACAGACTACTGTATTCAGCTACATAAACGATTTAAATGATTTATTTTAGTAAATAATCTAAATATTAACTCAAATAACTCTTACAGACTTGTAATAAAATAATTATAATTGATCCTGATGATTTCTTAGCAAATTAAGTTATATAAAAATATATAATATAAAAATATATGATTCTAAAATATTTTATTTCCTGTCAAGCTATTTATGCAGAAATGTACATTGATGTACCTGCTCTTTCTGGGAAATGTCTACTTAAAGTGTAGCTCATTTATTTTCATCATTTTGTTCAATCTTTTTGGATTAAAGTGCTTTTTTAAAAATGCTTTCATTATCCAAAATAATCCTATTCGTGGGTATTTATTTCCTTTTTATGGGCCCTCTGGTTTCCCCCTTATTTCTCATGCGTTTGTTATGTAGACTACTTAAATTTAATTCATAATTCCCTTATTGTTTAAAAATGAACTATAGTTTGTAGAGACTGTATTTTGTTTTACCTGTACTGTAAACCTTTTGTTGTTATTTCAATAAATAAATGATCACGCCATGTGATCGGTCATCATGACTGCAGCAACTTTGAGCCCCCGAAGTGTCCGGCTTGACGGCTCCATTTTCAACTCCGCCCCCGCCTGCGCTCATCTCGTTGATCACCGGCTGCAGCTGTGCTTCATGTCGAACGCACCTAGTAAGTATATTGATTCAAATTCGTGCAAATGATTCATTTTTTATTTGATCTAATTGATTCATTCAGAACTGGTCTGATTTTAAAACTCAACTCTGTAATTGGTAGCCATCAATTGGTGAATTTAAATTGAGGACTGAATCAAATGTGAATGAATCATTTAGACCAAAGAGCTTACTAGAAGAGTAGATTATCATTTCCATAGATTTTAATCAATATATTTATCAGTAAATATATTGATTCAAATCGATGGAAATGATTCATTTTTGATTTGATCTAAATGATTCATTCAGAATTGATTTGATTTCAAAACTCAAAACACCATAATCGGTGGCCATCAATTGGTGAATTGAAATTGAGGACTGGGTGACACCGTGGTGGAGTGGATAGCGCTGTCGCTTCACAGCAAAAAGGTCACTGGTTTGAGCCTTGTCTGGGTCAGTTGGCATTTCTGTGTGGAGTTTGCATGTTGTTTGCGTGGGTTTCCTCAGGGTGTCCAAAGACATCCAAAAGATATGCGGTACATGAAGGTGAATTGGGTAAGCTAAATTGTTTGTAGTGTATGAGTGTGAATGAGTGTGTATGGATGTTTCCTAGAGATGGGTTGCAGCTGGAAGGGCATCCGCTGCGTAAAACATATGCTGGATAAGATGTCGGTTCATTCCGCTGTGGTGACCCTAGATTAATAAAGGGACTAAGCCAAAAAAAAAATGAATGAATGAAATTGAGGACTGAATCAAATGTGAATGAATCATTTTAGACCAAAGAGCTTACCAGAAGAGTAGCTTATCAGTAAATATATTGATTCAAATCGATGCAAATAATTCATTCTTGATTTGATCTAAATGATTCATTCAGAACTGATCTGATTTCAAAACTCCGTGGCCATCAATTGGTGAACTGAAACTCTGAATCAAATGTTAATGAATCATTTAGACCAAAGAGCTCATGAGAAGGGTAGATTATCAGTAAATATACTGATTCAGTCTGAAGGATCTGTTCTTGTTTTATTCAGTTCTAAAATCTCTAAAAGTGATGGCTTTGAGTCTGTGAGCTAGAGCTGTCTTGAATGAAGCATTCAAAACACAAAGAATTCAAAAGATTTCAGTGTCATTTTGAAATATTTTGAGTCAAAACTAAATTACTGATGCTTATTAGTGAGTGAATAATTCCTAACCGTGCTAGAAAATTTAGTTTCTTAAATGTCCCTGCTGGTGTCAAGGATGTAACATTCCCAGAATGTTCTCGGGATGTTTAGGAGACAATTTTTTCAGATTTGTAAATTTGATGTTCTCGAATGTTCTCATTACAACACTGTTGGTTTCAAGGACGTTAATATGGGAGTGTTGTTATATGACCAACAGGGCATCATGTGGGAATATTATAACAGCGTCCCGAACGTCCTCTTTGTAACATTACAGAAAGTCCCCCTAAAGTCAAAGTCACATCAAGAGCGTTATTATATGAGCAACAGAGGACCATGTGTGAATATACTATAATAAAATTTGTTATTACATGTCATAATAACATTCACATCTGATCAACTTCTCGCTTTCAACTCACTTAGTCTGAACATCACATTATCTGTATATAATGATATTTTTTTCTCTCCCACGCAATTATCCCTGAACACTGATATTTTTGTCTATTATGATGCTCTTAAAAACGTAAGCCCTCAATCATCATAATTACCTGGAAAAAGACCCAACAATGGGCTTCATGTTTTTTTTTTGCTGAAAGTCTTGTCTTCTGTTCCACTGAAGAAATAAAGTCACACGGTTTTGTACTGACACGAGGGTGAGTAAGTGATGCCAGAATTTTCCTCTTTTTTGGAGAACTAATCCTTTAAGACGAAAGGAGGAGAAGGAAATGAAAGAGCGCGAATGAGTTTGGATTGTAGCCAGTGCGGCATCTCCTCTATCCAATGTCCATCCTTCATTCTCGCAGCTCTGAGAGCCTGTAAATACTTCAGAGAGAGTAGGACGGCTCATTTTTACCTGAATGAACACCTCTGCTCCAGCCAGTGCATTACACTAATTGAGTCCTGCTCTGGTGTTTGTGTGTGTGTGTGTGTGCGAAAGAGAGAGTGTGTGACCTTTTAATACAATGCCTGCAGTGCACTTTTCCCAGCAGCTCTAGCTCTAGTAGAAGGTTGTGCGCACTTGCTAAAGATGAGGTGTATTCGGAGAATCGGTTTGCATAATATACTTAATAGATTGGATGGTTGCCTTACATAAGAAGCCTGGTGTAATTTCAGTATTTTCAGGTGTTAAAGAGTTAGTTCACCCCAAAATTGAATAAAGTTATGTTATTTAATTACTCAGCCTTATGTCGTTCAAAACCTCTGAGACAAACATTTGTCTTTGGAATACAAATAAAGACATTTTAGGTGAAATCTAAGAGTGCCCTCATCTTCCATAGAAAGCAACATGCCCGACTCCTTCAAAGTTCAGAAAAAAAAAAAAATGACTATATGCCTTCAGTGGCTCAATTGTAATAATACTTAGCTGTGAAAATACTTTTGTGCGCTCATAAAGCAAAAATAATGACTTTATTTAACGGTTACTTCCCCTCAGTGTCAGTATATTGCGCATGTTCATGAGTACTGTGCCCTGATGTATACCCCACAGATTGCTACGTGTGACTTTCTCCGTAACAAAGTTTCATGTAAGGATATGTGTCAGAGGTGGGATCAAGTGCGACATGTGAAAACGCACCCTATACTGAGACTAAAGAGAAAAAAATGGTTGAATAGAAGTTGAGTCTGTAGAGGATAAGGGAGGTCCCAGATTTGACCTAAAATCTTTTAATTTGTAATCTTTTTATTTCAAAGATGAACGGAGGTCTAAGGGGTTTGGAACGACATGAGGGTAAGCAATTAATACCATAATTCAAATTTTTGGGTGAACTAACACTTTAATGTATAAAATCTTGTCAAGTGTAATCAAGGTATTCCAATGGAACGCATTGGTTTCAGTATATTTTAGTTTTTTTTTTATTTTATTTTAAAAGTCTTTGTTACAGAATTATAAGCCATTAACCAAACCAACCTGCTACGAGGTGAATTTCAATGTTCTCAAAATCGTTTTAGCAAGAAAGTATTTGGAAATTGGACACGAAAAAATAAAGTGCTGGACTTGTACCATATATGGAAAAGCTTGTTATCAGTGACGCCGGTGGCTATTAAGAGAACTGCAGACTGGAAATGTGCTGCTCACGCATGCACAGTTCCAAAATTTCATGTGATGCAAGAAAGTATTTGACAATTGTACACTCAAAACAAAGCAATTCAATTCCCTCCCATATTCATGGCAAAGTTATTAGAAAGAAGCTGTAAACACCTTTTATAGAAAAGTTCCCTTTTTTAAATTGTATGTAAACTACAACACAAATTGCCATACTGGTCAGTAGAAAGCTTCTTGTTTGAAATCTCTGTGTATCTGAATGCTATTAACAATGGACCTATTTTTATCAAATCATGCGTGTGACTGCATGTTAACAATTTCAGTACAAATTTTGCATGTGAGCAGAGTAGGGATAAGTTTGGGGTCAAACCTCGAGAGTGTTATGGAGATTTACAGTATAGTCAGCTTCAGTTCTCTAACCTAACAAAAGCAAAAATAACAACTTTATTTAATAGTTTATACTCCTTAGTGTTAGTATAGGGTGCGCTTTCACATGTCGCACTTAGTTGCAGTTCTGACATATTATCTCTGATGTGTATATGCTTTAAGCCATGCTCAAACTATGGAATTTCAGCCACAATTGGGTCATTCATTCATTTTCTTGTCAGCTTAGTCCCTTTATTAATCCAGGGGTCGCCACAGCGGAATGAACCGCCAACTTATCCAGCACAATTTTACACAGCGGATGCCCTTCCAGCCGCAACCCATTTCTGGGAAACATTCACACACTCATTCACTACGGACAATTTTGCTTACCCAATTTACCTGTACTGCATGTCTTTGGACTGTGGGGGAAACCGGAGCACCCAGAGGGAGAACATGCAGGGAGAGCATGCAAACTCCACACAGAAACGCCAACTGACCCAGCCCAGCCGAGGTTTGAACCTGCGACCCAGCGTCGTTCTTGCAGTGAGGCAACAGCACTACCTACTGCACCACTGTGTCCACGATTGGGTCATTGGAGAAAAATTTAAGAAATCCTAGAAGATTACTGAAATCCTAGGCTAAAATCTGTGATCTGTAATCGTTGGTTTGACCAGCCTGATCTCACGAGGAAACGTAACTAATTTAGTTAAGTGTCTAAATCAGTCGTATGACAATTTAAGATTTTTAAAAGGAGGCGTGGCACCCAACTCCACCCCTAAACTTAACCATCATTGGGGGATAAGCAAATCTATACTTAATTGTACGATTAAGATCGTACGATTTCATACGAATTAGCCACTAAATCAAAAATTTACAAATTGCAGTGAGATAGCGTTTGACATTTTTATAGAGAGCTGCTTAATTGCCGTTGCGATCACATTTTTTCCCTCAGATTTTCTAGATCAGAAATTTTGGCAGTGTCAGACAATTTCAGACAATTTCCATGTTTGGCGCGTCTTTATTGTCGTTCAGTCTGACATTATGACAGCTGTGATCTTACAATGTGCAGACTGAACTCTATCGTTTAGGATTATTAAAAATCGCACAGTGAGCCGGACTTTAATTCATGAATTTGCTAATGAATGTGCGCAATATACTGACACTGAGGAGAATAAACTGTTTGAATATAGTCATTTTTTTGTTGTTTAGGTGTGCACATAAGGATTCTTGTTGTTTGATAATATTTCGATTATATCCCTGAAATCATTTGGCCTGTTTTGATAATGTTTTTAAGTACCTTTCTGGACTTTGAACAAGTCGTGACAGTTGGCGTCTAAGGAGGATGAGGGAGCTCTCTGATTTCTTCTAAAATATTTTGATTTGTGTTCCTAAGATGAAAAAAAAAGTAACAGAATTTGGTATGACATGAGAATGAGTAATTAATAATGTGATTACTATTTTTTGTATGAAGTAAATCTTTCAGCTTTACTCATTCAAGTAGAGAAAACGGTTATGAATGGTGTGTATAGAGAAGCCTTGAAAATGTTCCCTCACAGATGTCACCCTGACAAACAATTATTATTCCGATCCTCAGTGTTTTGCCTAAATTTACTTGGAACACAGTGTTTTTGTGTCGCATTTTGGCGCAAATGTTTCTCTAACAGAAACATTACAGGCCGAGCATGAGGCGGTTATTAGATCAAACCACACACTAACTGTCAGTGCATCTCCATTTGCTGCCATTAGTTGCAGGAGGGGATGTTTTAGCTGGCGGACGAGCAGAGGATGTGGTCTCTGTTGTGGCCTGAGATGATTCACTTCTGCTCGGTCATAAAGTCCCGTAATTGCCGGGCCTTTCTGTTTTATTGCTATTCATTGCAGGGAGTATGAAGCAACTCAGAGGCCAAATGTGGGACCCTGCGAGCCCTTTAATGGACATCTTTACCCATTTTGGGATCCACTATGATTCAAGATAGAAGGAAATAATTGAATAGGGCCCGGATAAATGGCTTTGGTTTGGGCAAAGGCAGATGCTTAATGTTCAGTAGATAAGGTCAGGAAACACAGCGCTGGGATGGAGACTCTCTGGTTGTCATTGGTTTATAGTTGGCGATGCTGCAGGCGAAATAGTGGGATGTGATGTTGGAGGTCAGGAGAAGAAGAAAAGCAAAGTTTCTTTATTTCTCAATTGGTAAAGGGAGGTTGAGTTGAATTTAAATTGCAATCTAAAATAAAATAAAATAAAATAAAGGTGAAAATGTGGCTTAGTGGTTAGTACTGTAGCCTCACAGCAAGAAGGTTGCTGGTTCGAGTCCCGGGTGGGCTAATTGGCTTTTCTGTGTGGAGTTTGCATGTTCTCTCCGGTTTCCCCCTCAGTCCAGAGACATGCAGTACAGATGAATTGAATAAGCTAAATTGTCCGTAGTGTATGTGTGTGAATGAGGGTGTATGGGTGTTTCCCAGCACTGGGTTGCAGCTGAAAGTAAAACATATGCCGGAATAGTTAACGGTTCATACTGCTGTGGCAACCTCTGATAAATCAGAGACTAAACCAAAGGAAAATTAATGAATGAAAATAAAATAAAATGTTGGATCAACTTAAAAGGATTTACATCAACTAGTTAAAATCGGAAAAATCACAATACATTTTTTCAACTTAAAATCTACCTTTATTTAAGTAACTAAATTTAATTAAGTTGGACAAGTTTTTATATATATTTTTTTAGTTATAACCAGTTGAATTAATTTCTTAAGGTTGATCTAACGGTTTACTTTTTATCCCAACATCTGATCAAAAAGTGAATACAGTTTCGGAACAGCAAAACTGTTTTTAAAATGAGTTGCTAGTAATTTAAGTCTTCTTGCACAAACCTACATACTGTAGGTTCACAATTTTTGTTCATTTAGTTTGTTTTTATACTGTATATCTGACAGCCATCTGTTTACAGTTTTTCTCAGTGGCTTTGGTGCATTTCTCACAACACTATTTACATTTGCACAACAGTTAATGCATTTCTCAAAACAATTAGTACAAACTGCAAAACCTAGTTGATAACCTGCAAAAGCGTGTCACTTGCTCAAAATGGAAAGCTCATTCCTCAAAAGTATTCATGTCAATGAAAGTGTCAGTGTCATCAAAATGCAAAGTCCTGCCACCATTGTTTATGAACAAGATCGTCAAATGGCTTAGTCATGTTTTCATTATGACACTTTACTCTGTACATTTTTCCAATGCAAAAAAGTCAGATATTGGTGACACGTCTTGAAAATGCTTAAGACAGCACTATATACTATTTGCACAACCATTTAAAAACTACAGTAAAGTTAGACATTACTGCATTTAGTGAGGTATCTGAGTACAAGACACTGAATATGTATGTTTCACGTTTACTGCATATGCTCTTTGCGATTGTAATTTATTCACAGCTTTGTGCAAAAGAATAAATACACCTTTATTTACAGCAAACATAAACTCCCTTTGTGCACAACTGTAAACAATATTGCAGTACATATTGGAACTGAACCTACAACATACACAGGTCTGTAAATCAGTCATCAAATTGTTCAATTTAAAAGACATTTTCAGGGAAAAAAAAACAATATATATACATTTTTTTATAAAATTAGCTGGACAGATTTTGACAACTAGTTCAACATTTTTTGAACATGTAATGACTCAAGTAATGAAATGAGGACTATTAGTTTTATATGGAATGACTATTCAGCATCCACAAGTTTAGTTCATTTTGACTGACATGACATAAGCAAATGATAATGTTACAAACAGCAGAGAGTTGTATGAAAGCAATTGATGCACGTCCAAAAGCCTTCGCAATTTGCGGGAAGGAATGAGAAACTGCTACTATGATGTGCACAAATGACTAATTGTTTAAAAAATGTATTAACTGTTGTGCAAATGTAAAAAGTGTTGTGAGAAATGCACCAAAGCGACTGAGAAAAACTGTAATATACTGGCAGAATGCTCAAGATTGAGAGCAGAACATTTTTTATTATTTATGAATATTTGATTTACTGTTAATGTTTTTTGGCAAATATGCAATTAAAATTAGATTGCTTTGTTTTATTATCTTTTTTGTTATGCTTTTTGCTAAAACATACAGTAATGGATCAAATTAACTGTCAATAATGCGTATTGGGGCAGCACGGTGGTGCAGTGGGTTGCCTCACAGCAAGAAGGTCGCTGGATCGAGCCCCGGCTGGCGTAAAACATATGCTGGATAAGTTGGCAGTTCATTCTGCTGTGGTGACCCCAGATTAATAAAGGAACTAATCCAAAAATGAATGAATGAATAATGTGTATTGATTTCTTAGCATGAGTGGAAAAGATGCATTATAATGATCAAATTAGATTAAACAATCTAATAAACCACAAATAATTATATATATAAATTGGTAAAAAAAAAAAAACAGCCATGAAAATCATAGGAATAAAACAATACGAGCCCATACAGACTTTATATGAACAGGCGGTCATGAGAAGAGCAATGCATATTAGTGTTGATTCCAAACATCCTCTTTTCAGTAAATACCAGCTGTTACCATCAGGAAAAAGACTGAGAATGCCAATGTGTAAAACCAATATTAAAGCTTTTTTTTTCCCAAGACAAATGTCCTCTCGAGGACAAATAAAATTTATCCTTATCCATATTTTAATATTTGTTGAGATAAAAATAAACAGTTAAAAGTGTAATTATTGAAGACGTAACAGTAAACTGCTGTTTGTGTATATTTTTGTATAGTTTTACAGAGCTGGGAATGAAATAATTAATATCATCTTCTAAATTTATAGTAATATTTCGCAATATTGGTGTTTTTATACACACACATATACAGTTGAAGTCAAAATTATTAGCCCTTCTGTGAGTTTTTTTTTCTTTTTCAAATATTTCCCAAATTATGTTTAACATCTGAGCCTGGTTTCTCTCAAGGTTTTTTTTTCTTCACTTTTGTCAATTGGTGAAGTTTGTTCCTCGCCACTGTCGCCACTGATTTGCTTGGTTTGGGACTTGTGGAGCTGCGCAAACCGTTTCACAACTACTCCGTTTAATTTAATGAACTGGTTTGACCGGTTCACTTATAAGATCCGTTAAAAAAAACGATTCATTCGTGAATCGCCCGTTATCACTACAGAGTCAGAAACAGAAACATTTTTGCAATGGATTCTTGTTATTTTGAACTCATCAAAGAAAAGCAGTGGATTGTCGTTAAGTGTAGATTATGTGTAAGTAAAACTCTTGACAACTGCATGAAACACTACATCGAAAAAAAAAAAAAAAAAAAACAAAGCTGGATGCGAAGCACTACACCTGTACCCCACCTCAAGATTGACATCAGTTCACGTTCTAAAAGAAATGGTTATTGTTTTTATTGTTGAGGAGATGCAGCCACTGTCTAACGTTACTGTAGAAGCAACGTTTTGTAATATAGTACGATTTTTTCTCTTTTGGGAAATGATTTACAGATTTGTTAAGGCCACGTGAAGCAATTTATTCAATGTATAATCAAAAGATTTATTTTGATTTGGGATTTTTTTTAATCGTCCTACTGTTAATTTTGTTATTAGACGTTTTACAGGTTTAAAATAATTTTTTGCCTAAATATAAATTATTTCATGTTAGCTCTTAGGCTTTATCTCAATGGACAGTGAATTTACTTAACTAATAACATCAAAACTTTTAAAAGTAGCACACGCGTATAACTAGCAAGTAGCAAACATGCATAGCTCTGGGCTCAGAAAGTTCATAAAATATAATATTATCCTACATTTTTTAAAGGGAAATGAAGGTGTAGGTTATATAGGTGGTTGTTAAATGCAGAGCTTCCTTATAAAAAAGGTGAAAAAACACCTGTAAGGTCTGAAAGAGATCAAACCTCAGCCAGGTAAGGAAAAGTAAGGCAAAAGTAATATAACGCATTACTTTCCATAAAAAGTAAGTAATGCAATTAGTTACTTTTTTGGGGAATAATGCACTACTTTTAAAAGTAATTTTCCCCAACGCTGATGCTAATAACCTATTCTTTGCACTAAGAGTAAAATTACAGAAGATACACTCAACAATCTGAGGAAAAATGCTAATTTTAGATGAAAATTTCAGACGGCACTTAAAGGTTTTTACATCTAAACTCTTCAAATTATAATTCCAGAGAAAGTTGGTTTTGCTTGTGGGGGTCTTCTATAATATACACTGTTGCTTTTTTACTAGATTTATGTAAATCTGTGTTCATGCAAATTGTTATTCTGGTAATATAAACCATAGTGAAATAAATAGTTTTAAAATATATTCCAGATAGGAATTTTCCGCACGTTGTCTCCGGCATGTCTAATGTTTACTTTTACCGTATTGTAATGGTTAAAGTTTGTCATGGTCCACTGAGCAATGGCCCCACTCACTGGATTTGAATGTTTTTGTGGCTTAAACAGGATTATATGTCACACTTTAAATTAATCATATTTTAAGCTTCTCCTAAGACAATCCCCTGCATGCAATTACCAGCAGAAATGTTCTTTAGGATTTAAAATTCCATTATTTATTTTTTATTGTGATAAGCCCCTTTGCTGTCATTAAACTTAAAAGTCAATTATTATTATTATTTTTAAAAAATGTGTACATGTGAGAGCTTTTTGTATACTTATTATTTGGCCAAAGTGAAAGCATATACATTTTTTTTGGTGACAGAAATAAACTTAAAGAATAAGATGGCGGTTATATTTATGATTTTAATGATCTCAGATTTATTTATTCATTAATTTTCCCTCGCCTTAGTTCCTTATTAATCAAGGGTCACCACGGCGGAATGAACCACCAACTATTCCAGCATATGTTAGCACAGCGGATGCCATTCCAGCTGCATCCTAGACCTGGAAAACATTCATACCCACTCAGTCACATTCATGCACCAATTTAGCTTATTCAATTCACCTATAGCGCATGTCTTTGAACTGTGGGGGAAACCGGAGCACCTGAAGGAAAACTCCACATGAACATGGGGAGAACATGCAAACACACAGAAATGCCAATTGACCCAGCCGAGACTCGAACCGGTGACCTTCTTGCTGTGAGGTGACAGTGCTGACCACTAAGCCACTATTCCGCCTCTAATTTTAAATGATAAATGAATAAGTGATTCTTCATATCTGATTCAGTAATAGCTACAGTGTGATTAAATTACTCATTTTAAATATAATTTGACATTACTGTGTAAACCACGAGGTTCATTAGATTATTTTGATTCATGTAATTCCCTG
>CAIGQZ010033231.1:9208032-9225906 GCA_903798205.1 Danio tinwini
TAATTTATTGACCTTATTTAAGTGTTATTTGAGTGTTAAAATAATTGAGTGTTATAGTATAAAACATAAGTTTGTCTTTTTTTTTCCACTATCATGACTTACATCAACTTGAAACGATCCTGAAATGAGAGAAAAAAAAAGTAGGGCGGTGCATGATTTGGTTCTTTGTGAACCAATTGGATTGTTGAAGGATAGGCAGTGCTAACAAAATAATGATTGACAAATGAACTAATTTAGAGCGAAAAACAAGACACACCCACTGACAGCCCCGCCCTAAAGGACTTCCATGTGACCAGGAAGTGAAGAATGTCATTTCGAAGAGCGGGGAATGTTATGGTATTTGATTAAAGTTCATGAGGACAAACTATTTTTTTTTTAAATGATGAAGTGCACAGATACATTGTTTATAACAAGAATTATGTGCAAATAAAAAAAGGGAAAATAAATTTTGATATCATGGCAACTTTAATGGAGTCAGCATGTGTTTCAGAAGCTGAATGTAGTGGAGTGTTTCCCGAAGGCTCTGCTGGATTGAAGTTGTGTTTCTGCTTTAGATTGTTTCCTTGTGTTCGCTGAGCGTGAGGAACAGGGGAAATGTAATAAGAAATGTAAAAAAAAGCGAGGGTCTCCATTCGCCCACACTGAGAACACACAGATACAGTACATACACACACTAACACTGTTACTCAGAGAGGGTTGAGAAACACACAGAGGGAAATCATGGATCTTACAAAAGTTGAATCACAACGCTTCACTTTCTGACTCAGTTGCTTATGCAATACTTATGTTCTTCACACACATTCATAAACACACATGCAGACCCACTTCTGCGGTCTTTCACAATACACACTTATTTTTATGTAGCCTACAATTTATCAGTAGCAAATATATAATGCATAAAAGGTTTGCTTATTGATGATAATGACTATAACATTTATTAAATAGTACTATTAATAAAAAACAACAACAATAAGTTTGCTATATTACTACAGTTTTTAAGGAAAATAAGAAAAAATCTGGTCAACAAAATTTAGCAGTGACAAATAAGAAAAGACTATGTTACGTTAATGAACGTAATAATAATAATAATAATAAGGGCGATGCAGTGGTGAAGTAGGTAGTGCTGTCATCTAACAGCAAGAAGGTCGCTGGTTCGAGCCTCGGCTGGGTAAGTTGGCATTGCTGTGTGGAGTTTGCATGTTTTCCCTGCGTTCACGTGGGTTTCCTCCGGGTGCTCCGGTTTCCCCCACAGTCCAAAGACATGCAGTACAGGTGAATCAGGTAGGCTAAATTGTCCATGTGTGTATGTGTGTGAATGAGTGTGTATGGATGTTTCCCATGGATGGGTTGCAGCTGGAAGGGCATCCGCTGCATAAAACATATGATGGATAAGTTGGCGGTACATTCCGCTGTGGCGACCCCAGATTAATAAAGGGACTAAGCCGAAAAGAAATTGAATAAATGAATGAATGAATAATAATAATACATTGAATAAAATCTATGTTTTAAGTTCACAACGAATATGGCAGTAGTAAACGAATATAAAAATGTAACATTTTAAACTTTTAACTTGTCCACAAAATTTGAAGTAAAAAATAAAAAATGTAAATATGTCTATTATTAGGGCTGCTTGGTGGCGCAGTGGGTAGCACAATCGCCTCACAGCAAGAAGGTAACTGGTTCGAGCCTCGGCAGGGTCAGTTGGCATTTCTGTGTAGAGTTTGCATGTTCTCCCCGCGTCCATGTGGGTTTCCTCCGGGTGCTCCGGTTTCCCCCACAAGTCCAAAGATCCACCTGGATATGCTAAATTGGTCATAGTATATGTGAGATGCTGGATAAGTTGGTGGTTCATTCCGCTGTGGCGACCCCTGATTAATAATGGGACTAAGTCGAAAAGAAAATGAATGAATGAATAATTATTGTTATTATTAATTATTGATTTAATAAATATATTTTATTATTATTTATTTAAAATAATAATAATAATAATAATACCAATAATGTAAGAATTACATATAATATATATAATATAATGAGTACTTGTTTATCATAAATAACATGTCATTTATCACGTTTTTTAAACTCTAGGTTTAAAGATTATTTCAAGTTACATGTTGTTAATAATATACATACATGTATAAAATAGTGTATTGTATTTATTGCATTTTAATAGTGCAAGGTAACACTTTTAAGGCTCATTTATGATCAACAACCAGAATCATTTCTGCAATCATTACGTGGCAGTCTGGCATAATTGCACACCGGCCCTTTAAGACGGCCATTTTGAAGGCCTGCAAATCAAACCCTTAGACAGAGGAAGCCAAAGAGTATGGATTATGAACACAACACTCCTCCATGTGGATCTTATACAGTACAAGAAACATCCAACTAAAGCACAGATCTTCAGGAACAGGTCAGATTAAATTTTTTATGTTCACCTGAGTTCTTTTGAGATTGTGAAAGGCCTGTAAGTGTGTGTTTGTGTAGTATGTACTGTATGTGTATGTATGTATCTGTGTGTGTGTGTATGCAAAGTGATCCTGAACTGTCCTCATTCTGTTCAATACAGCCACATTTAATATCTTGAGTTGTATTAATTGAAATTGTGGCCTGCGTTTGCTTGTTTGTTTTGTTGGATTAATTAAGTTTTTACAATGATTGATTTGTTGATAGATAAGTTTCTGGCTGAGATGAGCTTTTGAGTTTGAGTTTAGCAAAGTATTTCTCTGAGCTTGTATTTTTTTGATGATGATTAAGTTTTATAAGTGTTTTTACTGTCTATTTATATATAAAGAGTTTAGATGCAAAAGCCGCTAAACGCCACTTTCGTTAAAAATGAGCTAATGACATTGAGCGAATGCTTTAGGCACGTACAGTAGTACATGTTCAACAAATACTTTAGCTTCAAATCATCTGAATCGCAGTGTCAGCGCGTTCAGAAATAACAGTTTGTTGGCAAAAGCTGCTAAACGGCACTTGCCTTTGACTGCAAAAGCCGATGTGTCCCGAGAACCAATCAGAAGGCTGGAACCCAATCATGTTTTCAATGTAGCAGGGTGCTGATACGCTGGTTTTTATAAGGAGACCGTTTTATTTCACTTCAGAAGTAGATAGTAGCAGAAGTAAATAATAAATATTAAATTACAGTTCTAAATATTAACATTTACATATATTTCAATTAATATGAAAAACGAGTGCATGTTTTTACCAAAACTAACATTGGATTCTTTTTTAAATGCGTGTATATGTAAACAATATAATTTTCACAAAGAAATTATGGGGTTCTTCTCTAAAGTTTTTACCACCCCGTTTAGAGCATCATTATGGGTGTTTTACTTTATAACTAACATGGTTCAAACGATAACGAAACGAAACTACATGTTTTGGGAAACACTCATCACTACATCATTCTTTTCCCAAGCGATGCATCGTACTATGATAGATCAGTCGCGAGTTACGTCGTTGTTTGGGAAATGCAACCCAGGTCAGTGATTTTTAAATTATTTTTTTTACTTAAATCCAAGTAAAGTCATAATCGAACTAAACATGAAATCAAATTAGGACATGAAGCATAACGATTTTAGTTGCATTATTAAAGTGCAGTACAGACATGTAAACACCGCAGTGAAACTATTACCGTTGTGTAGGATTTTCGCTGCATTTTGCGACAGGATATTGTAAACACACACGGCTGTTTGATACTATTCTCTGCACCTACCGAAGGTGAAGAACCACAGACACACACATCACGAAATGCAAAGTTTTTTTTCCTATATGGTGTGCGGCATCAAATTCCATTCAAACGACACTCTTCCAGCAGTTTATACTCTCATCCAATATCTCGTTTGACATGGGGGCACGCATGAAATGCTTCTGAATGAAAGTGAAAGTGCAAGTAATGTCGAAAAATGAAAAAAGAAACACCCGAAATGAAAGTCAGAAGGAAACGTGGATAGTTTGGTGACGCAATGACGTTAATCGAATTATGTGCTATAACATATAAAATGGGGTCATGAAAGGAACATTCAAAAAGCAACTCATGTAAACACCTTAATCATATTATTGTCTTATTCAGATAAAGGCAAATAATTTGATTACTGATGTCCATGTAAACGTAGTCACTGGCTGCTTATATGATTCCTCTCTATAGAATTAGCAAAGAACACTTTCCTGAAATGATATTATGAAGGAGAAAATCTGAACGTGTGAATATAAATACAACTTTTCCTCAATCTGTCATGTCTCTACGTGTGTAGGACATGGCGTGAGGGTTTGTACTAGAAACAGGACTAGTAAAACAACATAGCTCTGACTCTTCTTTCACATTGAAAACTAAACTTGTTATTTCAGACGACAGAAGTTTAAATCCCAGTGTGCCCATAGCTATGCACATTCTGGGCTTAAAGTATACTAGAAGACCTTAGGATGAATGACTGTGCTGTACACATGGATGTTTGTGTTTTTCTCTCAAGTTTCCTCATTGCGTCAGCAGCAGAGCAGTCTTTAGTTTTCACTCCTTGAGCCCATCTGTTGCTCCAACTGTTGCTTTTCCTTCTTTAGCAAGAAACACGGAGATGGCAAAAGATGTCAGGCATTTACATCTGCCTTGCATGGTATTACCACACTAAAAAGGGGGCAAATGGTCCCAAAAAGGGAGTTTGTTACAATGGATAAATGAATTTTCATGCATAAACTGAGCATGCTAAAATGCATCAATAATTTGGCTCTAAATATCAATGTATCAACACGATGATGAAAACATTAGTACATAAAACAGGGATATTGTATTGTATGATTAAAGTACTGTAAATGTTTTGATATCTTAGGTCCATTGAAATGCAGCACAGTACCGCTCTTGTAGTTTCAAGTACAGACTTGTTTCTTTTGACTTGAATTAAATGTCAAACTCGGCTTCAGATTTGCATGTTTGTGTATGCTTATGTTTATGGGTTATTTGCTGTAGGAATTATGATAAAAAAATCATTGCATTAATAATAGAGAATTTGTCAAATAAAATCTAATCTAGTAGTTCAATCTTTTTTTTTTTTTACATTTTTTCATTAATATTTTAATCACCACACAATGCATCACTATTCAGTCCTATTAATAAAATAATTAATAAAAAAAAATAAATAGAAATGTGTTGACCATTTGCAAAAAGAATGGTATATATTAGGCATGGGATGATAACCGTTTTCAAGGTATACCTTGGTTTGGAAAAGTCAAAGTTTTAAAACCGTCAAAATTTACCTAAGGTATTACATACATAAGGTATGTGTGTGATTATTTTTTTTTATTTACGTTTTTTTAGGACAGCAGTATCTTCAACAGAAAATATATTTAAAAATGCTGTTTTAAATTGTAAAAAAAATCTGTTTTTGAAAAAAAACGAAGATGGCAGATTTCAAATATTCATTTGGCCTGACATGTTTACTGCTCCAACATATTGTAAATGTTTCTTAAAATCAAATATATTGTGTTCAAAGTGCAAATAATATATATAATATATATTCATGTTATTAAAAGTCTACCAAATATATATATATATATATATATATATATTATTTGCAATTGGTCAAATTGTCAATTCATGTTATTAAAAGTCTACCAAACACTGATTCCATAGCATTTCTGAAGTCACCTTTTTGTTCATTTTGTAAAAAAAAATAAAAAATATATAATATTTAAAATTTTAAAAGATCATTTTTACTTTAGAAAAAATGTCATCAGTAATTTGCTGAATAAAAACACATTTCACTCAAACAGATAATTATAATCCAGAGAAACTGAGAATTTGTGGTCTCTTAATAAGTAGTCTTAAATTTCCATGATTAAAAGTGTTGTATTATTATAGAAAAAGACAGTCAGACCGTTGCAGCTCATCCAGAACACAGCGGCCAGGATTCTGACCAGATTCAGAAAATCAGAGCACATCACACCTATCCTCAGGTCTTTGCACTGGCTCCCAGTTAAGTTCAGAATAGATTTTAAAGTATTATTACTTGTCTATAAATCACTAAATGGCCTAGGACCTAAATACATTACAGACATGACATCTGACAGATCGCACTATTATGTCTTTCTTTTCTTTTTTTTTAATTCTTTAAAACCTATTTAACACATTTCCATCTGTTTTTAATCATTTTAATTATTTTATTCTTGCTTACGTAAAGCACTTTGAATTGCCATAGTGTATGAGATGTGCTATATAAATTAACTTTACCTGCCTTGCCTATATCAACTGTAGAAAATGCAAAATGTAAAAGGATCACCCCTATTAAAATACACATTTTTTTACATCGCAGTCCCATGAATACAACATGCTCTGTTATGAGGAACTCACAACCAACAACCTTCCCAACTGCAACCGCTTAGAAACGCCTTTCAGAGGCCATTTGTTTTCTCTGGAGCTGTCAAGAAAAACTTGCGTAATCATTTATCAGGGTGTTCATTAATTTGCTTGTTGAATTATAAGTGAAATAAAAAAGCAATAAGCTAAAAGTGGCATGCTGTCTTTGTAGCGCTGGGTTTATTCCAGTGTCAGCTTTTGGCCAAGACATCTTAGTGTCTTAAGATCTGTTCTAAATGGAAGTGCGCCATTACTTTCCTGCCGTTGCCCTCTGGAGATTCCCAAAAGTCTCGAATATCTCTATTCAAAGTTTGAGTCATTTGAGTGGGACAGGATAAAATTTACCAGACAATTCCTTTTTAATTCAGTGAATCAGGCCACTATGGCAAGACTACAGAAATAGACATACAGCCATTATTCATCTTTAATAAGGTAGTTAACTGACATCATTTGTGTATTTAAAGGTATTTCCAAGGTATTTCCAATTTTTTAGACTGCAGAGAATTTTACACCAGCTTTTTTTTTTTTTTTACCTGTGAGGCTGTTTTAGTCCAAAAGCGAAACGTGAGGTGTTTATATCATCATTTGTCGTCAGGTAACAATTTATTCACAATCGTTATAAAAGGCATTAAGTCAGTGTGAATGAAATTTATCCCTTTTCTGCCTGTCCACTCTACATAATGCTGAGCAAAGCATAGCTTCAGGAAGAATACTGCAGTGATCTTGAAGTCAATAAACATCATCCCATTTCGACTTGCAGATGCTCAAATAGCATCTTCCCCAAGCAAATGTTTATCTTTTTAGTGATTTTTTGCTTGGGTGCAGGCAAGATGGATATTCCTTATATGAAGTGTGCTGTTTTTGCAACTGTTCAACATTTTAGGCTCAGTAAAAGTAAAAAAAAAATGGAAAAACATTTTTTTAACTGAAGAATAAAATTTTTCGAAAGTGACAAAGTAGACGTATACATTTAGTTGTGGCAAAAGATTTGTTTTTCAAATAAATGCTATTTTTTTAAAAACTTTCTATGCATCAAAGAATCATAAAAAAATCTAATCTTTACCAAAAAATTATTAAAGTTTTTGTAAAAATTAAATGTTTCTTGAGCCCCAATTCTGGATATTGATTTTCAAGGGATCATGTGCAGTGGAGTTGCTAAAAATATCTTGCGTATGTCACAACGATATTTTTGTACCTGTAGTGTAAAGCAGAACCCCAAACCACTCAAAACAGCTTAAAACCAGCATGAACTTCTCAAAACTACCAGAACCTGCTCAATCACACTGACCAAAATCACATGGTTTCCGCTACATTAATTTTTCCATGTCGGGGTGTCACATCAAAATTTATTCCCGCCACAACTACATTACAGCTTCTCATTTAAAACCTTCTGTTGTTGCTGTTTTTTTTTTAAATAGCGGGTTATAATCGCACCAAAACATATTAAAATGTAAGAGAATTATAACAGAGTGAACTTTTAGTGAACATTTAGTAGTGCTGTGCGTTAATTGTTTAACCCTTTAAGGTTACATGCTGACTTATTGACTCACTGCACGATGCGTGAGGCCAGCAAACATGACTTAGCATTCAGTTATGATAAACAGTTTGTCCATAATTATACTTTATTTATCGATAAAGATATTTAGTTCTGCATACAATGACTTTATCTTGCTGGAGTTTATGGCTATTTTACTTTACTTCAGGACACATCAATGCCGTTCTGTAGGTTTGTTGGAGACATTCATAAATATTCCTAGCAAATCTAATAAATTTTGGAGACCTACTCGTTACATGAATGCACTAAATCGCACTTCAGCAGCACTTATTTAAGAGCGTACTAGAAAATCTGTCCTTGAGAAGTGCATATTTGAGGGTGTGCAAGACGTTTTGTGCATGAACAGAGGAAATTGGCATGTAAGCAAAGAGACTTGCATACATGAATGAGATCTCAATTTGTAATACTGCACTCACAATTGAAATAACGCAATAGGTAGTTGGAAGATCTGTGTAAAAGGCCTGCCACCACAGCTGGAAAAAAAATCCTAGAGGAAACACTGAACCACCAAACAAAACCCCACTTAAAACCAGCAAAAAACCACAAAGAATCACAATGAAACCTGCAATAAATAAATAAAAAACCACCTAAAACCTACAGAACGTGCACTTGACCTGATGAAGTTAAACTTTGTGGGTTTGACAGAAGATCTCACAAATGCAATGTGCATTCATTCTCATCTAGCAGGCCCTACAGAAGCAAAAGAAGAAAATGTGGATGGGCAGTATTTTTACTAACCTAATCCTAACCTAAATATAACCTACAATATATGCCACCAAACTTTAACCTAAATATAATCTATCAAGTTATATTTACTCCTAAATCAACCCATATCTGAATCACAACCTAAATTTATAGTATGTATTAGCTATAAAGCATTATAAATAAAACAATATTTAAAGATTGTGTCTCTGTGTGTATCTCTTCTAATTGCACAGATGGTAAAGAGTAACTGTTCAGGTAAAAGTTTACACACATTCTCCTCAAGTACCAAGAATAGAGCAAATTTTTGACTTAAGCTTGGTTTTTTTTTTTACTTAGCAGCTTAGCAAATAGTACTTGACAGAAAAGACACAAGCCTCGCAAAGAATAATGATATTTACACCTTATGAGTCCACGCTCACTTTAAGATGGAATTAATCACAGATGTCAGAGGTGCAGTACAGTTTTTTCCCCCTCTAAGATTTTCTTTCTTCCTGTTTATACCCTCCACCAGCTCTCTCCCCTGATCTTCGAAACTGTGGCACGCATGTCAACTTGAGAAATGCCACCCAATTCCCTTTCTGGCAGGGCCCATGGCTGAGCAGATGGCATGTGGATGTCAAGCACTTCCACTCCAATGTATTTATTGCCACGCGCCCTCATGATGGCAAAAAAGCAATATCTGAACCCATCTATTCTGTTGGTCGAGGACTGGAAATGTGTCTTAAGCTTGTGTGTGTGTGTGTTTGTGTATGAAAAGATGAGATTTGAGGGATGACACTCTGCCCCCCAAACGACAGCCTTCATCACCACCTTCTTGCGTGGCTAATGCTAAACTGTGTAGATGAGGCCCCATATATCGCACAACCCCCCTGATGGCAGTTGATCTGAGTGGGGCAATTATTTTGATAGTATCCAAAGCACCGGTAATGAATAACTCATGGCAGGAGCAATGGATGAATACAGCGGGTGAATTATAGATTGAGGAAAAAATAAGGAAATGGAGTGTCCATGACTGTGACAGGCTCCCGTCTTGGTCTCTTGTGGCTTTGGAACTGAACAAATCTGAACAGGCGTTCAATTTGAAGGCCCGTAGACAAGAGGGGACAGTGATACATGAGAGATTTGAGAACTGTAACGGTTCTATTTCTGGTGGGGTCAGAGATGAAACAAAGAATTCAGGTGGGAGATGACTGAACCAGAAAGTCCACATAGACTGAAAGGGTACTATGCTTAGAGGAACAGTTTGCCCCAAAAGGAAAATGTACTTGATCTTTTACTTGGTATCATGTTATCCAAAGCTGTACAAGCTTGGAATGAAAATACTAGGTGTTAATGGTGGAAGATTTGGCATTTTTGGGTGAACTATTCCTTGGAGCACAAGTAAACAATCAAAAATGCTTTCTCATCCCCTTTCAACATCCTTACTGATTCTCGATCTGTCACTGTCTCTCAATGTTTCCTTTCGTCTTTTCGCCCTCGGTTTTCTCTCCACCCTTCAAACCACCAAGAAAAACAACCCCAGAAAACATTTGGCAACTCCTGGCTGTGCATTGATCCAGACTTGTGTGGCTGAGGAAATAAATGTGTGATGGCCTTATCTCTTTTTGGAAGCTGGGACTTACCGGATCAAAGCCTCTTGCACTAGTAACCTTCAACCTTTCTGATGATTTTTGAACTCTAGGGTTAATAAAAGTCTAACACAAGTCTAACGCTGTCTAGTTTCCGAGACAGCAAGGCTTTCAGACAGAAATATTGCTCCCTTGAACCCTCAGTCTCAGAAAACTGGAGTTCATTTGCTACACCCAACCTTCCGAACAAGTGCAATGAGAGGGAATGACAACCTTTCTTCTAGCAAGCTCCACTTTTCTATCAAGAATGATGGCCAAAGCTTCTACTAACTTGTAGGGCTTCAAAAGGTCTCATAAAAAGTAGTTCTGCTTCTCATTCTGTCTGGATTGATACTTCTGATTACTCTTTTGGCTACTCTACACCACTCCTATAAAGCAAGGCACAACCATACCTACATATTATCCCTATCAGCTCCTGAAAGTTAGTTACTTTCTCTGTCTGCAGAGAACCAAGAGGGACAGAGGTGGAGAAGGCAAACTCAAAGCAGAGGGGAAAAAAGGGCCACTTGAATCCAACTCAATCAATACATCCTGAGAGACCATTATAGGACTGTTCTTTGTCAGTCCTGTGGAGGCTACAGAGTCAATCACAAACCACGTCAGAGTTGTTCCCAGAATCCTCTTCAGCTTTGTTTTTTTAAGGAACTAGACTGCCACCGAGAGTGTTGACCTTCTGTGTGTATGCGCGTGTCTTTGTCTGTCTCATCTTTCTGTTTCCCTCTGGATCCAACCCTTTGCTCTATTGATCTGTTCTCCAGACATTCATTTATTCCTCTAAAAGTTGTTGTGGTGTTTAGCTGTGCAGTCAAATGGATCTGGTTAATAGAGCTCCTGATGTAGCGTGCTCCATCGGTGGGATGAGTTTTTAGTGGTGGTGGGAGTTCAAGAATGGGGAGTGAGGCCACCTGAACCCCCCTTTTTCTACCCTGTGAACAAAAGCCATTGAAGCCAAGTCACTGACTCCAATTAAATAGCTATTAAATCGAAACTCAATGTGTTCCGCTTTCAGTTTGTCTGTGAGGGCCTTTTTTTTTTGCTCTCTCTCTCTTTAACTGAAGTGACCGTCTCTACTTTCACTCCACAAAGAAGATGACTGACAGCTCTAGGCTCGGAAGAAGTAGTGGGGTTAAAGTGTTTTTTCTTTCTTTGCTAAACAAATAGATCCATTACATCAGCAGCTATCCAGGTTGACGGGTCTGGAAGGGTTTGGTTGGTTGAACAGATTCTGAGTTGAGCCCACAATGCCCTGGGAAATTAGTATTTGGAGCACCAGTCTGGGTATTCTTGAATTGGCAGGCTCATTCTGGAATGCTGGCAGAAGCATTAGGACAAGGACATAATGCTCCATCATAGCTTGCATCGAGGCACAAGAAGATCACAATATAAGCTGGCAACTGTACTGCAGCTGGGGAATGTGTCAAGGCTGCTTATCTGATGAAATTAGATGAGCTACATGGATAAGACGAGCTGAGTCATTTGATTGCTTGAACTTTTTTTTAACTAGTCAGGATTTTTTGACTCTAAAGGGACTGCTTGTAAATGCACTGCATCCACAAGACATAAACTTGGTATACTTCAGAATAATTCTGTGGCCCAACCTAAAAATGTAACTGTTGTGGGTGATAAACCTGCTGTGAATTGTAACCTAAGACATTGTCCTCTTTGTGTATTATTATTCATTCGGTGCTGGCTTGTACTATTGCTTGAAACCTTGATGTGTGATTGTTTCATGTTCAAAGACGATGCGGTAACAAAGGTGAACTGCTGAGCAGCTTCAGCTAGTGCAGGGATGTTAAAATACAATGCAAGGAGTTGAAAATTCTCTCAAATGCATATTTATTGAGCACTGACAGATACTGTTGGATGATATTAGTTATTTTTTATTTGTTTTTTGCTCGCTGCAGAACACTATTTTTGACGAATTTGGACAAATACTAATTGCCAACTGTCTTGTTAACAGTAATATAGAAGCAAAGGCATTTTTTTGTAGTTTTCATCAGTCGATACTATTAATAATTTCAATCTTGGCAAAAAGAAGTATCAAAAGTAAGGTTGTAATTATATTCTAACTAAATCGACAAAACTATGGTATGAACCATGATACTCTCATAGCAAACCTCTCCAAAAGTTAACACTTTTGCATATTCTGACCAAAATCCCAATTCTATTTTTGTACACCTACTCTTTCCCCACTCCACTTGAGTGTGAAGGGGAAGGGCTTCAAAATTTACCCCTAAGAAAAGGGACGCTACTACAACACCTGCACATGTCATTATCCGCTTGTTAAGTGGTGTTGTGTTGGTGACGTATGTAATACTGTTTCCGGGTCCAAGCCGCCACTCATTTGAATTGACTAAATATTCGTTTATGATAACTTTTTATTCATATCACACATTAAAGTGAATTTTATATAAAGTCATAGTGTACACAACAATCACTGGGCTTGCTGCATCACAAATACCAACATTTTAACAATTTCTAAAAAATTAATCACTTTCTGGCCATCAGATATTAGGCATGGACATAAATATTGCGATCCTGATTTTTGAAAGTATTACATTGCTTTGTAAACGTTTATTATTAGCATTTGATGAGTCTCCTCATTCAGTTTCATAGAGCAATTGGACCCGGAAGCTCCTTTGCGTGACGTCACACTTAACAAGCGGATATATCAATGCGATCTCTTGCTTCATATGAGAACGATGATCGCGACTGCTGTAGTTATTCCAGTTGTGTTAATTTTTAGTATTTATCTTCAGGAAATCACTGAAGTCATATATCATATATCATAACGATATAATGTGGCAATAAGATCGTAATTTTACTGTGCGTTTACTCCGTGGCCATATTAACCAAACAAAATGTGGATAGGCAGTATTTTTACTAACCATCTATATAAACACACAAAAACACACCTAACATTATACTAGAAGCTATAAAAATATAATTCCCAGCCACTAGACTTTTCTGACAGGGTTTTCAAGTGTCATCGAGATGTGATCGTCAGATGTGAAAGTATGTTGTGGGACTGCTATGGATTAGATAGAGAAATTTAGCAGTTCTTATTTTAGCTGTTTTTTTTAAAGCATGGCGGTAAAACACGAACGCGGTTCTGAATGTATTAAAACATATGCTTGTTCGTTGTAAAAATTTGTAATAATGACCAAAAAAATACAAATTTGTGCATCCCCTGCCATTGTAGATGGTTTATTCGGGGAAATCTTCGTACCCCTTGGTTTCGAGTGTGGTCCTGAAAAATCTCTGTTTCAAGAGCTATTTAGCCCTTTCCCTTAGCCCTACGCCTTCAAGTTAAAGAGAATTGAGACACTCCTACCCCTTCATGTGAATGAGCAAAATGAGGGGTGAGGGCTAAGGTGTTGGGATTGGGCCATAGTGTACAGGAGATGGATTTCTTGGATAACTTATGAATTCTTTGGACAAAAATCCATCCAATCCTCATGTTGGCCATTTTAAATTTGTTGCAAAATACTGTATTTTGATGCATTGTAACAAAATATTGCTTAATATTTTATAATCAAACTCATTGTTAATGTTTTGTTTAGAAGGTATAGCCCTCTAATTAGATTTTATATGAATAAACTATTTATAAAAAATCTGAAACTGCTCTCAAATGAAAAGGTTGGTTATCTGTAGATCAGACTAATTGCATATATTTTCCTCGTGTGCGGTTTTAAAGTACTAAAACCTTGGTTACTTAATTACACTTAATTTCTTGCAGGCTAAGATGATGAATTGAATGACCTCCCTTCTTTTGGCTCTAATCAACTCTTGATTAATCAATTTCTAATCAATGCTGATGGATGAACTGTCTTGATGTATCATTTAGCTGGAGAACATGGCTCCCCCGTGTGTCTGGTGGATGATGCTTTAGAATGACAAGCGAGCAATGCCAGACAGAGGTCATTAATGTGTATTTCACTTCAAAAGTAGAGACGTGCCAGCAAGATGCAGCTCTTTTGGGCTTCATTTAAGTTCGGATCAGAGTGCGGTTTGATCCAGGCTTTAGGAGATGGGCCAGTGCGGGTTGGCGGAGTTGTTTGAGCTTCTCTGGAGAGATTTACTCTGTATAATGTAACATCTCTGTAGTGCAGCGTTGAGCTATGGACTGAAGGCTGTGTTAGAAAAAGTCACTTTATATAGTCAAGTTCACTTAAAAATAATAAAATCTCTTAGATTTGGCCAGAAAATTATTTATTTGCTTATTTATTTAATTTTTAAATATGTATTGTTAAGATTCATTCATTAATTTCTCTTTGGCTTAGTCCCTTTATTAATCTGGGGCCGCCACAGTGGAATGAACCTCCAACTTATCCAGCATTTGTTTTACGCAGCGGATGCCCTTCCAGCTGCAACCCATCACTGGGAAACATCTATACACACTCATTCACACACATACACTATGGACAATTTTAGAATACCCAGTTCACCTATACCACATGTTTTTGGACATGTGGGGGAAACCGGAGCAACCAGAGGAAACCCACGCGAACACAGGGCAAACATGCAAACTCTACACAGAAACGGCAACTGACCCAGCCGAGGCTTGAACCAGTGACCTTCTTGCTGTGAGACGAACATGCTACCCACTGCACCACCATGCAGCCCGTATTGTTAAGATAACATAAAAAAGTTTGAGTGTTTATTTTGTTACACTTGATTTATTTTTCTCTGTAGATTTTAGTTTAAATACAAACCTTTAAATGGTGTTTTCTTTTCAAATTTAGATTAGTTTTTTCTGCACTGAGCCATAAATCTCTACACTTACATTCACCAATCTTCACAGTTAATTCATATCTATATTCAAATATTTTTATGTAGGGTTTTTTTCATTCAATTCAATTCGTCTTTATTTCTATAGCACTTTTACAATGTAGATTGTATCAAAGCGGCTTCACATAGGAGATTATAGTAAATGGAAACAGTGTCAGTCCAGTTTTCAGAGTTGAAGTTCAGTTTAGTTCAGTTTAGTGTGGTTTAATATTCACTGCTGAGTGTTCAAACACTGAAGAGCAAATCCATTGATGTGCAGCTCTACAAGTCCCGAACCATGCAAGCCAGTGGCGACAGCAGCGAGGAAAAAACTTCAACTGGCGAAGTGAAGGATTAAAAAACCTCAAGAGAAACCAGGCTCAATTGGGCATGACCATTTTTCCTATGGCCAAACGCCTTGTGCAGAGCTGCAGTCTAGGCGCCGGAGGCTGGGGAATGCTGGACATCCATCGTGGAGTAGCTGCAGATGGGAATGGTCACCGGCTGGTGTACAGGCTGGCCCTTCAGGATCAATGTGAGGACTCGTCTGTCACTGGGGTCTTACAGGGATCAGTCTCATGCTCTCCACTCCTCCATGACCACCACAGCAGCTGCTCAGGATACGGCCTGGTCCAGGATTATGGAAATCTCGGGAATAATAAAAAAAGACATAAGCGCAGATGCCGCTCCAATTATGATGTCTTTTGAGAAGTGTTCTCTGCTCCGGCTGCCCTAAATAATGCAGACTAACAATCCTTTAGAGGATTTGGATTTCAACAGCATTTGTGTTTTATGTGTATGCTAATGCAAAGGGATGTGTTGTTAATCTAGTTTTAAACTGACAGAGTGTGTCTGCTTCCTGAGCTGTGCTAGGAAGGCTGTTCCAGAGTTTAGGTGCCAGATATGAGAATGATCTACCGCCTATAGTGTATTTTCATATTCTAGGAATAATCAATTGTCCAGAATTAATTGAGCGTAGAGGACGTGCAGGGCTATAATCCACCAGGAGCTCCCTCAAATACTGGAAGCTTAGCCATTCAGGGCTTTGTAGGTAGTCAATAATTGTTTTTAATTTTTACAATATTTAATAGGGAGCCAATGCAATGATGAACGAACTGGAGTAATATGATCATATGTCTTTGTTCTAGAAAGCACTCTAGCAGCTGCATTTTAAACTAGTTAAAGTTTGTTAATTAGGCCAGTAACGCATTACAGTAATCCAACAGCCTAGTAACGCATTACAGTAATCTAATCAAGAGGTCATGAAAGCATGAATAAGCTTTTCCGCATCAGACATTGATAGCATATGTTGAAGTTTGGTAACCTTTTTTTAGATGAAAAATGCAGTTTTACAGATGCTTGAAATCTTTGCCTATTCACACATAATTTTCCTGAATATAATATACTTTACAATTAATCAATCAATAAATCTGCCTATTCAAAGTACAGTTGTGCTCAATTGTTTACATACCCATTAAAGAAATTAGTAAAATGTGTATAATTTTGACAAAATAAGGGAGATCATACAAAATACATAAGGTTCACTACACACAAATTTAGCTGAAATTATTAAAATAACCCCTACAAAAGTTTACAAGCCTTGGTTTTCAATACTGTGTGTGGTTTCCTGATGATCTATGATTGCTTTTTCATAATTTTGTGTAGTGAACTATATGCAAACTTCTTTTATATAAAATATCTTACTCAGAACAGTACTAAATAATATAAAAAACAACATGCATTTTGTAGAATCTCTCAGATTTTATTAGAATTATTCACTTTTTACCAAATACTTCAAGGGGTATGCAAACTTTCGAGTACAACTGTATTTTATGAAAAATTATGGTTACACATGTACAAGAATTTTAAAGCAGATCAGTTCAGTTTGTGTGTGTTTGTGTGTGTGTGTGTGTGTGTCTGTGTGTGTGTGTGTGTGTGTGCGCGCGTGTGCGTGTGTGTGTGTGTGTGTGCTGGAAATGTATGCAAATTAGTGAACATTAATACCCCAATCCATATTTTAACATAACATTTTACAAGGCTTGTATTACAAAAAAAGTTTGCTTTTCTTAATGGAATAATTTACCCGTAAAGTATGGTGATAAAACTTATTTTATTAAACTACTGACTTGCAATGTCTTGCCTTTAGGTTAAGTAAACGATAACAGAATGTAAATTTTTTTTAGATTCACCCATAGAATCCCCATGTACTTGTAGCTTAATTATAACAGTAAGCACATGATGAGAGGCCTTAAATCAAGTGAAGCCGTTTTGACAAGTATTGTGCTTCTTAATGGTTTCAGAAGGTGCAGAGCAGGAATATAGCATAAAATAGATCGAAAGAGAGAAATGCTTGATGCTTGATGAGGCCCTCTGTTGTTTGTTTCCCCATAATGCACGGCGCAAACTCTCCAGGAATACCTAATCAGCGAACACACTTCAGCTCCAAATGTGGCGAGTTATGAACTAATGAGCTAACCTTCACACGTCTGACCTCACACTGGAACTGATGAGACTTTTTCTTTTTTCTTCTTGTTGCGAAGAAAAGTCTGGCATCATTTAGAGTTCGGGTTGTTTTATTGCAGCATCTGAGGTGTAATATGTCAGGACAGAAATGTGGAACAGACAAAGAACATGAAAAACATTTTTTTTTTGTAGGACACCTAATGGATTTTCTGTACTCTGTTGAAGCAGGAGTGTATGTACCATGCAGATGTACAGTAGTGTTGATCAGAATAAAGCATCCTTTTACTGTCCATCAAGACCATTATTGCAACTAAAATATGAATGAATCATTAAGAATGTTGCTATATAACACCGCTAGGTCTGAGAGATTAATAAAAGATGATTTTCATGTGCATTTGATCAAT
>CAIGQZ010033231.1:9273430-9293547 GCA_903798205.1 Danio tinwini
TTTTTTTTTTTTTTTTTTTTTTTTTACAAAAACTGCCTATTATGTTTTTGTTTTTTTTTTTTATTTAAAAAAGCCACACACCAACATTTTAGGCATGTTACATTTTATATATAAGTTTGCAATAAAATGTTGCCTGAAAAGAAAGTTTGCATATTGGGAACCAAATATGTTTGGGAAATGCAATTAATGCACTATATGTAATAATACACATGTTAGTTCACTTAACAACCACCGCTGGAAAAATCATGACTTTGATCACTTTAAAAAGTAAAGTGTGCATCACAGTTTTATTTCTATGCTATAATTGAATTATTTTGCAGTGTTTGTTTAAAGTGTGTATTGAAGAATAAAAAAATACATTTTTGAAGAATAAAAATATCAATATTTGTAAATTTGTCTTTATCATCATCTCTGTATGACTCAAACGGTCGTTTTCCTGGCCACATATGTGTTGGAGGCCTCCATCAGTGTCCTGCTGTTAAAAAGATGCCGCCAAGCTGTTTTCTTTGATAATGAAAAGTTTTCAATCTGCCTAACAGGTGCTCTGACCTGGCCATCTCATTTATGAGAATCAGTTTGTGGCGAGCGGTGGAGAACAGCCAACATCCGAGATCTAGAGTCCTAATTGCACAGCTGCCGCCGAAGATTTGATAAATTTTTTGTGTAATTTCCTAAAACTGGAAAGGAGAGAAAAATTTCCGCACCTGGCTTTAATAGCAAATCTGTCTTTTCCATCTGCAATTATTTACAAGATTGGCCAGAGCTTTGGAAAAGTTGTTATGTGTGGCCACCAGTATATTGTGTATCACTACTACTGTATATGTAATAGAAGCCTGTTCCTGCCACTGAATAACAAAATGAAAAAAAAGCAAATTATGTTTTTTTTTATCTCAGTATTGTGTGATACAAATTTGCAATTCTAATTTCTAAACTGTGAGATTTAAGTTTGAAATTGAGAAATCAATTTTTGAGAAATAGTTGCAAATCTGAGAAATAAAGTTGCAATTCTGTGAAATTGTTGTAATTCTGTAAAAAAAATCACACTTGTGCGAAGTAGTCACAATTCTGAAAAATAGTCTAAATTCTGTTAAATAGTCAGTATTCTGAGAAATAGCTGCAAGTCTGTGAAATTAACTCTGAGAAATAGTTGGAATTCTGAGAAATAAAGTCTCAATTCTGAGAAATAAAGTCTCAATTTTGAGAAATAAAGTCTCAATTTTGAGAAATAAAGTCTGAGTTTTGAGAAATAAAGTCTGAATTTTAAGAAATTGTCTAAATTCAGAAAAATAAAGTCTTAATTCTGAGAAATAAAGTCTCAATTTTGAGAAATAAAGTCTCAATTCTGAGAAATAAAGTCAGAATTTTGAAAAATAAAATCCAAATTTTGAGAAATAAAGTCAGAATTTTGAAAAATAAAGTCTCAACTCTGAGAAATAAAGTCTTAATTCTAAGAAGTAATGCCTTAATTTTGAGAAATAGAGACTTTATTTCTCAGAATTAAGTTAGAATTTTGAAAAATAAAATCAGAATTTTAAGAAATAAAGTCTTCTGATAAATAGTCTCAACTCTGTCATTTAAATTCTCAATTCTGAGAAATAAAGTCCGAATTCAGAGGAATAAAGTCTTAATTCTGAGAAATAATGTCAGAAGTTTAAGAAACAGTTGCAATTCTAAGAATCGCAATTCAATCAATCAAGTAATAAATCAATTTATTACCATTTTGTGGGGTTAACTGAGGTGAAAACTGGTTTATTCCTTTTTTATGACTACTTATACTTGACGCTTCCATTTGCGTGAAGTTTTGGAGTAGCGCTGAACAACAAATCGCATGCAATTATTCTTTGCGTTTGCCTCTAAAGCAGAGTCTGTAATCAGCTGTGAATCCCAAGCACGTGTGTGTTTAGCCTGTATGTTCAGCGTTTGCTACACAAAGTCAGTTCTCTGCCACGCTAAGCAAAATATTGCATGCAATATCATCATTGATAATCAAATCGCAAATAATAATTTTGCGAGTTTTGTCAGCTGTTTGCGTAGCTTTTCTGTGAACTATTCGTATTTGTAGTAAATGTTGCTAATATTAAATCTGAAAGCAATCTCAAATACCACATATAATGCTGTTTTTACCAGCCTGATCTCATGAGAAAACATAAGTATTTTACGTTTTGTGAGTTTAGTGGCTAATTCGTACGAATTTGTATGAGTTCAGTCATATGAAAACGTACAATTTTAAAAAGGAAGCGTGGCACCCAAGCCCGACCCTAAAATCGTACTAATCGTACTAAATTGTATGAATTAGATTGTAAGAATTCATACGAATTAACCATTAAATCAAAAAATTACGAATTGCCGTGAGATTGTGTTGGTTTTTACACAAAACTCACTTCATAGCTTCAGTCGAGTGTTTGAAATACGTCCTTCAGTGAAATCATGTGTCTTCATATACACAATAAAGCACAACATATATCATGATAGCATTGTAATAAGCAGTGACAAAGGCGTCGCATCATTACATACTTTATTATTAGGAAAACTATAGTAAGAACAACGTAGATAAATCATATGTCGTCATGGTTATGCGTTTATTAATCCAGTTCAATCAAATTAAAGCAATTTAACCTTCTGTTTATCCTATGCTATAGGGATTTCCCATAGACTGGTGTTTCCTGGTGTTCATCTGGGCATATTCAGTTGTTCTATGTGACTTGCAAGAGCACCCTCTAGCCTTCTGGAGGAGATTTACTACTGATCACATCACAGTACTTTTCTCACAATGTGATTTTATGCCTATGTGTCATTCAGCACTGTTTTGGAGTTCATTTTAATAGCTTCAAAAAGTGTGATTTCTATTCGCTTGTATGCACAATAAGAGTCAGAAAGCGGCTTGATCTCTGGCTCGGAGCTCCCGGTTGTGTTTGGTTTGTGAATTGTGGCCTAGACCGCAGTGGAGGAAAGCCTCGCTGAAGGGGTGTGGGCCGTTTTCCTCCTCCACCGTGAGAGGAGTTTTAATGAGAGCACAGGCGATGCATGTCCTGCGCATTCATAAATAGCTTTCTGCCCCCATCAAACTCCCTTCATCCTCCGTACACCGGCCCACAGAGCTGGTAGAAACATCCAGTCAACGCGGAAAACAGGAGCATCAAATCACAGAGGGAACAGGGGGTTCCTTCAACACTTGGTCGGTCTGACATTTAACGCTGTTGTGCTGCTAATGCTCATTCTAAATGCCTGTCTGGATGGAGGATGGCTTTTTAAGATTTTATGGAAGGTGAAAGTGAAGTCTGAGCTTATGATTTCTTATATGAGGCTTGGACGAAGTAGTGAAAGTTGTATAATGTGTTATACCTTTAACTCTTTTAGTGTTTTAAGGCATTTAATACATTATTTGAAAACTAAAGCCATAAAAAATGTTTTAATGGGTTTTTACCATATTTATTATGGCATTTACTGCTTTTTGATGGATTTTTTTTTATAGAATTTAGAATTACATTAATTATTTTGATGATTTTTTTACATGCTCATGAGAAGTTTTTGTAAAATTCTATTACTATTATTTTTTTTTTCATTTATAACTTATAAATGGTCTATAAAACATAATATTTATCTGTGGAATTCTATTATTATTATTATTATTATTATATATTTTTTGAATTTCTAACTTATGATTTGAATAATTTATAAAACAATATATTTATTAGTGGAATTTTATTATTATTATTATTATTATTATTATTATTATTATTATTATTATTACTATTATTATTATTATTATTATTTAATTTTCATTAATTTGAATTATTAACCATATGTTTTAAATAAATAATCTATAAAAACATGATATTTTTTGTGGAATTCTATAATTATTATTATTATTTTATATAACTTATGATTTAAATAAATAATTGATAAAAGCAAGATATTTATCAGTGAAATATTATTAATATTATTATTTGTTTTTGTAGTAAAGTTCGTTGTGTAGGAAGAAGAAGACAGGGTCGGCGATATCAGGTAAGCACAATTATTTATTTTTCTTGAGCTTGTGCTGCAGTCTGGGTGTGTATGTGTGTGTGTGCAGGCTTGGCTCTCCTCTCCCTCTCCCGGCTGCTCCTTCTCCTTAAGAAGGGTGTCTCTCCGGCCCAATCACTAGAATAAACAGGTGTTATTTATTATTTCTGATTGGCCTGCTGATTAGCTGCCGGGCTCCGAGCATGCTCTCCCCCCTCATTGGGTGTTCGATCACGCTTACCTCTCCACAGTTTTATAACTCATGATTTAAAAATATATAAAAGCAAAATATTTATCAGTGTAATTCTATTATGATTATTATTATTATTATTATTATTATGTTTTTATTAGTAGTATTTAGAATTTATATCTAATGATTTAAATAAATCGAAAAGAACAAGATATTTATCAGTGAAATTATATTATTATTATATATTTTTTATTGTTTTGAATTTATAACTTATTATTTAAATCAATAATCTATGAAAACAATATATTTATCAGTGGAACTATTATTATTATTATTTTTTTTACTTATTATATTTAGTTTTACATTTTGCACCATCAAATTTTTGCAAATTTGACCATTCGTTGACCCAACATATAGTTATTTTTGCCCTTTTTGGTGTTCGTTCGGCCGTTCATTAAGAGGAAAACTGAGTTACTCAGTATTTATGAATTTTTGACACTAACAGTGTGATATCTAATGGACCCTTGCTGAATAATTGCAGCAGAACATGTTGAACAGACTCCTTCAAATGATACATAATCTTGTATTTTTTTCAGTTCTTTTGTTGCATGTTCCGAAAACTCAAGAAACCATGTTGAAAATGGATGTGTAATGCATTTAAATCCAGTGTTGTTCATCAGGGACTGTCAGACAACAGATTCACAGCATCTCTGGGCAGCGTAAAAAACAAAAACTTAAGCGTTTCCTTTCTAAAAACAAGGTTATTTAGATGTTACCAAGTAATAGATTGGAAAAGAAATTTTGAATTTGACTCTGGCTCCAAATCGAAGTTTGTGTTTGTAGCGATTTCGTAAGGTTCATTGATTTTTTTTTTCCTACCCTCATGCAAGTGTTTTATTACCTTGCTTTGTATTCTTTCCAGCACATCAGAGACTTTCCTGTCTAGCCTAGCTTTCATCAAGCCAAGACACCAACGAAAAAGAGAGAGGGAATAAGGAGACTGCTTTACACATAATTCCTTTTCTATTCAGGTCTTTATATTGTTAGCAAGAATTGCAGAGTGGCTCATTTTAAAACCTCCAGTGTATTTCTTTTTTTTCTTCTGTCGAGCATCAATAGCCTCAACAGGTCATACCTTTAAGTAAAAACGTACAATTATACGACCATAATTTGCCATAATTAAAGCTCGAAAATTGATATGAGCTAAGAACGTCAACAAAGGAGATGTAGTTCACGTACATTCATCACAAATTTATGAGGATATCTTGTTTTAATTAATTCATAATTGCTTTGGAAACTCTGAGAGCTCACCGCCGTTACTTTCCCCCCTAAATAATTACAACCGTGTCACCCAATGGGATGTTTTAGATTGGTAATTGGAATATGATTTAAGTGACTTTTTAAATATTTCAAGCCCGGAGAATAAAACCTAATAGAACATCTAGAAAAAAAAAGGCTGAACATTTAATACCCTGATAGGTCAGAGCAATTAAGGGGAGTGTTAAATTTGATTTGGCAATATTGGCGAGTAAAAAGCATAGTAATAACTATGGAAATAGGTTGGGTTTATCTTCACTGGCCACTGGCTGTGTGGATGTGTATGACACATTCAGTGCGGTGGTATATCAGAGCTTACAGCATTTCCCTTGGGAACGCAGGACCGTTTAGACATCCGCTTTTTCTTCAGAACAGCTTATGATTTGACATCTCACAAGGCTGGAAGCTAGGATGTTTAAGGTGCACTTTTTAGGAAATGTTTGGGTAAAGGGAGCTTCTAACATTTATGCTAATATTCCTTAGCTAATGCTAATGAAAATGGTCAAGGCACAGTTTTTAGGAAAGCTTTGGTTAAAGGAAAGTGTTAAAGTTTATGCTAATATCCTTAGCTAACATTAGTGGAAATATTCAAGGCACAGTTTTTTGGAAGATTTGGGTAAAGGGAGTTGCTAACGTTTATGCTAAGATTCCTAACCTAATGTTGATGTAAATGTTCAAGGCAAACTTTTTAGGAAAGGTTTGGGTAAAGGGCCCTGCTGAAAAAACCAGCATATGCTAGTAAGGTATGTTTTGATGTTGGTATGCTGGTCATGCTGGTTTTAATGCTGGTTTTGCTGGTCTCGATGCTGGTTTTGCTGGTCTCGATGCTGGTCTTGCTGGTCTCAATGCTGGTCTTGCTGGCCTGAGTGCTGGTCCTGACCAGCATTAAAATCGGCAAGACCAGCAGTAAAACCAGCAAGACCAGCATCAAGACCAGCATTGAGACCACCAATCTCTCAACTGTTCCCAGACGCGGCAGCAATGGCTGCCCCCGGTTTGTGTTCATGGTGTGTTAATGTGCAGTCACTGCTGTGTATATGCATTTGTATGGGTTAAATTCAGAGTATGGCTCCCTATACTAAAGCCTGGTTTATACTTCTGCATCAAGTGATCAGCGTAACCCACGGCGCAAGCTTTGCGCATAGCCGTGCATTTATACTTCTGTGCGCTGTTTCTGTTTCTCTGCAATAACACTTCCGAAACACTAGCTGGCAGTAGGTGTTTATGTTTCTCTGTGTCAAGTTTCTTCGCTGGTGTTTAGTTTTTCCTGAACACTTCCTTAATGTACAAGTGGCTCAAATTCGCTCATTTTGAGGCGGGAACCGACGGACATGCAACAACTTTAATCATAAGGTAAACACAAAACAACAGTCTCCATCCGGAGCTCCTTCACGGGACTCCACACTTGTAAACACTCACTGCATCACGCTCACACAGCTCTCACCTCGGCTCAAACTCGTCAGCACTACCAAGCCGACCAATCACAGAACTTGCACTACATTTTTTGAGAGGTGCACATCAACGTCGCCGTCGGCCACGGCGAGGGCTATGCGTCCAGACGTAGGCTGCGCCATAGCATACGCGTGTGCTTGACCCAAAAGTATAAATCAGCCTTTAGCCACATGTCACGGCTTTCTTATCCTTCCCTGATAAAATGGATGTTATGCAAGTGTAACATTTGCAAACTACAATAGGTTTACTTGTCACATGATTTAACTTGACAAATGAGAGAGTTTGGATGGTGGAGTTTGTTTGGAAATGCTATAAGGTACTGATTTTTACTTTTTACTTGTTAATCTTAAATTAAAGTACAAATTTTAAAGTAATGATGACTGTTCAGAGGTGTAGTACTAGCTTTTTAGATATTGCAAGAAAAAAGCAGATACAGGCACACTGAAGCATCTTAAAGCCGTGATTCAACAGCGGATCGCTTGTATGTCAGCTTATAGACAAACCAGTTGATCGACGTGACTTTGGAACACTCCAGTGTCCCTGTCTCTGTGTTTACACTCAGTAAACAGCGGTGAGTTTGGTGAACTGATGACCTTACGGCCAATCACAGTCATTTCTGTTGAGCACTTGTACCCAATGGTGTTTAAGAACACGCTCAACAGCACTCAAATGCTAGAGGGAAATGGATGTTTTTAAAATTTCAGCATCGATTGGTACCGAATTCCAGTGTCGTGCAACCCCAACACAAGAATGACAACCAAAATGACATTGGTGGACTAGAAGGCCATATGTGCACAGATGCATAATGTTTTTAGTCACTTTTGAGGATCTCTGTGAGCAATTTGCATAAAATGTCTTTTTTCATTTTTAATGCACCACTGGAATTGCATTAAACACCGAGGTTGAGTTTGCCCAGCTGTTATTACTTTAAGGTGGTTTTTATGTTAATTCAACTAGTAAATACTCCAAGAACCATACAGAAAACATGCTAGAACTGTTGATTGATAGTTATTCTCAGTTTGTAAGGAGCTTGACATTTCGAGCTTAAATTATAAAGCCCTTTCTAATGAAGTCTCTTGCTCCGAAGTTTTAATTGCAAGTGAGAGACTGTAGGATGAGAGATTTCAGCAGTGGATGAGCTGAGGGATTGAACGTGTCTCCTTCCCTAATTCACTTTGCAGAAAGAGGCACCACCCCCTACTTGTTACAAATACCCCTCGGAAAGAGCCGAGCCCCCCGGATCATGTCTTTAAGTCCGACCCCATATCCGTCTATCCCACCTAATTGAATTGCTCAGAATGAGAAGATTCCGTCTGCCAGAAAGCCTGCATGCTTTATTTCCCATCAGCAGGTGAAGAACACATGGGGTTTGATGGCAGAACCCTGATGTGCTCCCTGCCCGTCTGATCCCTTCTTCTACCTTTCAGAATTAGTTAAGAAGACAGAGAGCGAGCGAGCGGTTCCTCGTGGAGCTGCTCTGCAAGGGCGGAGCGCCTCGTGATGATTTCACAGCTGTCTGTGGAATAATTGAAGAGCTTGTGCTTGTGGACATGTTGAGAGAGCCTAATTTTGAATTATTAAAAGTGCTCCTGGATCAGTATTTTTTGTTGATCATGGAACATCATTTTAGTCCAAAACTGTTGTCCAAACCGTATCCCTAAAATCTAAGTTATTCTTAAAATCAAGGGTTAAATAATAGGTCAATATCTTAATGCAGACACACTGAACTCTGATTGTAAGCCTAAAGTTAACATGTGAACCAATTAGGAGGTGCGTTTCCCAAACAAAGCCAAAACTCACTGCTGTATTATCATAGTATGATGCAATGTTGGAGAAACTAACTAGCTCCTGAGCTGTCACAGATGTGTCATTTGAACCATGTTGGTTAGAACTGTTTTATTGTATTGTCTTATATTTAGTTTGCTTTATTGTGTTTGCTTTATGTATTATCCCTTACAGTACGTCACTTCTGGATTACTTTAAATCTCTTAAATTAAAATATGTGGTATGAAATGTATACAGTAGGTGATACTTTAATATGGCCATTACCGCCATGTCTTGTACTACCGCCGCTCTAAAGGGGTAAGGTATGAAGATTTTAAGGTATGACCGCAGTTTGTGACTATGCCGCCAGGGGGGCACAAAGGGACAGGATGCGAACGGACAGAAATAGCCTATACAGCAGCTGTAAATATGTAATTGTAAATGGAGATAAAACAATAAAAAAGCATTATAATTCTTTCATTAATCATAAAAAATTTGTTAAGACGCTTTATTATCATTGTAAACTTGTTAAATGCAATGAGGATTCATTTTGGAAAGTAGAATTAAAAAAATAAAAGACAACTAAAATGAAAGCACAAACATACAGTACAAACAAATAAGTAGACCTAAATAAGTAAATAAAGCAATCTTTTGGCCTAAATATAGAGAGATGTTCAGTGTTTGCTATTTTGATAGGACTAAGACAGTCAATAAATAAGCTTATTTGTTTATGTTTTCATTTACGTTTTTATTTAAATTTTCATTGTTGATTATATTTTACTCTCTCATTTTATGTCTCAATTATTGTACATAATAATAAATGAATAATGAAAAACAAATGAATGATGAAAATAGGCCTGGAAAATTATTTATTTAAAGACATTGCAACGAAACACTGAGAAACGGTCCGGCACATGGTCTAAAGAGCTTAAGTTGAATGTTGCTTTATCAAAAGCATAAGGATAAATTGACCTACCTCAAGCAGATCACTAAAAGTATAATAAAAATAATTTTGTCGCTGGACATAAATGAAGTCCTGCAAGTTTATTTTTAATAATTTAGTTTTTTTTTCAAAACATCAATATGGATTTAATGATATACATTTTACGGCATGTTAACTTATAAGCCTATATGCCGTATTAGGAGGACACTGTGTGTGATTGTTTATTTAATAAATTTTGCGGATAGCCATGGTTTTATTAGTCATGCTGAATCAATGAAGCTCTGCAATGTCACGCTATGGGGATTTTTTAAGTTTCTTCATAGGTGTTAGGAGTTTCCGCGCAAGAGCGCCCTCTGGACTTTGTAGGAGATTTTCTACTGATCACACAACTGTACTTTCCTGACAAGATGTGCATGACATTGCAGC
Organism: Danio tinwini; assembly: GCA_903798205.1. Classification (NCBI taxonomy): domain Eukaryota; kingdom Metazoa; phylum Chordata; class Actinopteri; order Cypriniformes; family Danionidae; genus Danio; species Danio tinwini. The sequence continues at coordinate 9,283,525 of CAIGQZ010033231.1, forward strand.
TTTGCTCAGTCACATTTGCGGTTTCATTCTGATTAATTCGGGACAGTTTTGTGATCACGGTTGATTTTTCTGTAGCAGCTCTGGAACAGTCTTCCACCGTCCTAAGGAACACCTCCTACTTTGGTGAGATTTCAAAGGTGACTGAAAACTCACTTATTTTCTATAGCTATTGATCACATGTTGTAAGTTCATGCATTTGGGCTGTTTGTATGTATTTTATGTTGAAAGCTATTCAAATATTTTATGTTAGAAATACAATTTTAGATAAGTTGAGCTGAGAAACATTGAATCACTGAACTTTGCTGAAAAGATTAATCAAAGGCAATTTTCATGCACATTTTGCCAGTAAAGCTGGTTCTAATAAACCTCCAGCACGTGCTTTCAGATGAAGCAGCATTTACTACTGGCAAATATTCGTTTATGACCACTGGAAGGGCATCTGCTGCATAAAATAAAATAATAAATGAATCCAAATGGATTTGATTGGACGATAAGGATGTCTAGATAATAGTTATATGATAATGACAGCTGCCTGCGTAGATTCTCAATGAGCTACTACTCTGCGTAGTAAATTCTTCATGTCGAATAACCACATACATGTTTTTTACTCAACTCACTTCAGTGCAATGTTTGAACTAAATCTTTCTAAAAAGATTCCATCCGCTTGTTAAATCGTGATATATGGAATACTGTTTCCGAGTCCAAACTGCTACTCATTTGAATTAAGAAAATATTTGTTTATGACGTTTAGTGTACACAACAGTCTCTGGACTTTACAGCCATCTATATTTGTACAATTTATAAAAAATGAATTACTTTTTGGCCATCGGATATTAGGCATGGATATATATTGCGATCAAGATTTTTGAAAGTATTGTTTTGCTTTTCAAATGTTTATTATTCAATTTTTTGAGTCTCTCCATACTTTTTGATAGAGCGCTTTGACTTGGAAGCTGCTTCGCATGACGTCACACTTACAAGCGGATAGCCATTGTTTTATTAGTCATGCTGAATCAATGAAGCTCTGCAATGTCACGCTATGGGGATTTTTAAAGTTTCTTCATTGGTGTTTGGAGTTTCAGCGCAAGAGCGCCCTCTGGACTTTGTAGGAGATTTTCTACTGATCACTCAACTGTACTTCCTTGACAAGATGTGCATGACAATTGAAGCTTTGCTCAGTCACATTTGCGGTTTCATTCTGATTAATCGCCCATCCCTAAATGTTTGCTAACGATGGAACTTGCGACTTTGGCAAGCTAATGATGCTTTTGGGAAACACACTCCTGACTAAAATGTTGCAGGAACATTTTAGTGTACACTAGGTACAGTTGCATTGAACCATGCTGAAGCGTGCTTGTCCCCCCACCCCTCTCCCCCTCAGCCTGCACAAACACTGCATTTTGCATAAGCACACTTATGTCATCAATGATGCGACTTTTCAGTTTAACAGGAAGAAAAGCGCTCTCGCTCAGCACAGCAGACATTGCTTTAGTTTTATAATTTTGTATTATTTTTAGCTGACACGCAGTCACATATTTTGCCGAACAGATCCACAATTTTTGACGCTCATAAATGATCATAAAAGTCCTTGTCTTGCACGTATTCTGAGGTTTGCTGAAGGTGTAGCTGAAGTGGTGGCGAGGGGTTTGCATCTTTAATAAACTTTGACAGTTTACGTAAATTGAAAAGGAAGAATAATTATTTAATACATATGAAACAATCCCTTAAAAGTGACGTTGCATCTTTGGTTTTCACGTTTTTTCAGTTTCACACTACAAGCATACTGCGCCAAAGCCCAAGTGAACCACGATTTGGCACACCTCTTCCAACCGGGCCAGAGCCGGCCAACTGAACCATGCTGGGCCTGATTCGAAGCACTCACACTTCAAACAAACTGGGAAATGTGCCTGGGCATAGTTCAGATAGCATAGTGTGAGTGCGCCCTTACAATCTCAATAATCAGGTTCAACCGAGAACTACATGTGGTGCTGCTGATGCTGGGGGTGGTGTAGACCCATGGTTCTGTGTACTTTCAGCTTTTGTTGCTTTAGAAGCTGCTTTGTGTCCCAAAGATATGTCTAGTATAGTATATGTGTGTGTGTGTGTGTGTGTGTGTGTGTGTGTGTGTGTGTGTGTGTATATATGTATGTGCACCCCAGTGGGAAAGAGAAGAGCCAAAGCCTCCCCCCCCTCTCTCGGGTGTCTTTGTGCAAGAAGAGGGCAGAACCTGTGTTGCATTATTCATAAAGTTATTTTTGGCAAGTGCTATTGACAGGACATGGTGTTGTGCTCTATCTCCTCACATTCGGGATGGAGAATGCAGCCTAGGTTGAGATTGTGATCCTAGCGGTCACTTCTGACTTTTGATACTATTTCACAACATATTTGCCACATGACCTGTAACCAGGGCTTGACTTTTAACTTTTTTGATCACCAGTCATTGTGGCTAGTAGTTTTCCAACGTTACTAGCCACTCGCATTTTTACTAGCCAGAATTTTGTTGTTGAGTTTTATTGTTGGGAAAATATAATTTATATGCATAAATTTGACTTTGGCATGCTAAAATTACTTCATTTAGATTTTGTGTTTTTTCCACTTGCCTCCTCATTCATTTAGCTGTTTTTTGTTTATTAGCTTACTCAATGTGCATAAGCAAATGGGTTGTGCTTTCATAAAGGTGTCGCATTGCAATTAGTTTTCTTTCACAGTACTTTTCAGGGTTCAACACAATAAGGATTTGCCTTTTTTTTCTCTAGCCACACCAAACTAATTATTTCTTTGCCACAAATTTTAAATAATGTGTTAAAAGCAAGCAAAATACTGCTCTATATGTATACTTTTTATTCAACAAAACAGTTGACATTTAAAAAAATATATGTTCTCATGCATCTAAAACTATGCACAGTGGTCTGTTCTGGCTCCCAGATCACCAGTTAACTAAGCATAAAACAACATATTAAAGCAATCTTATTGTAAAGGATGATTATTTAACTATATTAACAAAAATAACAGCAAGCAAAAGAAAGCGGGTAAAAAACATTACGTGCGCGATAATGAAAGGAGGATGCCGCGCACACGGTTAATGTTAGGCCAATTAATAATCTGTTTAAAGAATGATTAAAGCGAAAGCGACAACAACTGCTGCTGAATCTTGAGCCCTTGAAGGACTGTGGGTGCACGAGCGTTGCACTAGTTTCGTTTCCAGGCACAGTTGCTTCGAGTGAGGAAACGGCACAGGAACTTTTAAACACTCGCGCACATCAAATCATTTGTGCGCGCAACATTAAACCCACGTCAGTGAGTGAGGAAAGCCTGTCTCACCGTGCGTGTGATCCTCTCATTAATTTTTAACCTGCTTTCTTTTGCTGGCACGAAAAGCTGTTTTTGTCAGTCGTGCTGCTTCTTGATTCTAAGATCCCACTACGCATATAGACAAACGGTCATAAACTAACAGTCTAATCTGTAGTGACGACGAGCCAGCACTGGCAATTAAAAAAAAATGAGTTTCAGCCAGCCAAAGTGGCTAGTGGGAGTGGCTGTTTAACCCGCCACAACCAAAATCTACCCACATTTGGCGGGTTGGCGGGTGTTAATGTAAAGCCCTGCCTGTAACTACTACTGCTTATGTATATGTATTATTCTTATATTTGTTTAATGATGCAAATTGCCACACTGTTCATATTATATAGTATATTTGGTGTATTCTGCTGAGGTAATATTATATATGCTTTTATGCCTTTCCAAAAACCTTCACAATCCTATGCAAATAAATATTGCAAGTGCATCTATTGTTGTACCCAGTTTTAGCTTTTTACTCTTCTTTCAGTCCACAGCGTTACACACACAAAGGTGGCCATGCCAGACAACTTGATCTCAACGAGATGTGCCACTTGGCTAAAACACACTCCAGGCCCACTTAGCATGAGGCAGATGCTAAAAAAACAACAGAAAAGCACAGACCACATACACCGTCTAGCCTGTAATGCAAACATTAACATAGCACAAGTTCTCCATCTCATGTCTGACGGCTTTTATCAACAAAATTTCAAACGGCTCACTCGTCCCCTAATCCCAAATCCTTACTCCACTTGTTTTTTTAATGTTATCTGCACCCTTTCAAGTTGCAGTGACTGGGTTTTTGAGGCAGTTACTATTCCCTCATGTTTACTGAGTCTTAAGAGAATGTCGTCAGTATGGCTTAATCTAGTTTAAAGAGCTGGAACTCCTTTCGGTTCCCAAACAGCTCCACCCGAACCCAAACAATGAGGCGACTGTGGGGGGAAAGCAAAGAGAGACGATGCCAGCTTTGAAAGAACAAAGAAAGGGGCGTAGCTGGCAAATCTGGCCAATCCCAGATGATGTTGCACAAGAAAAGATGTCAGCTTTCTCTTTTTCCTAGCCAATATGATCACATCTTTCCCATGTCGATCAGTTAGACCCGTTTACTTAATACGAACAGACAATATCAGGTCCGCGTCTGCACCCAGGAGAATTAAATCTAATGTCTTTCTTGTAGAACTGCATGTTTATGGCAAGCTGTTTTACCATTTAATGTATATACACAGTGCCGTGGTGCTACTAGTACTTATTTTTAGATGCTAGTGTATTTTTCATGAAGTACTACTACTTTCATTAGCTACCAGTGTTTTTATTTTAATTACAAGTAAAATATATAGAAACTTATACATTAAATTTTAGTTCATATTAGTTACTGGTACTTATTTTTTAGAGACAAATACATTTTCATTAAATACTGGTATTTAAATTTTTTTTTAGACCATTCAATGTCTACTTTTCAGTTTTGACTAGTGTGTATTCCACTTGTGACTAAAAGGCTACTCGTCCCCTATCTGGCCCCCAAGTTTAAGGCCCCAGGGTGATGCTGTCAAAGTTGAACTGGAGCGACAAGCTGGCGAAAGGTTTCAGCGTGATGAAAAAGGTGATATTTGGAGCTCTTGTGAAGTGGTCTTTTCCAGAGACCAATGTAAAAACACAAGCTTTGGCCAAACATCCAGGGTCCTTGACTCACTTGTCCAAGCCCATAAGGTTGCACCTTTCCCGGTTGGGGTGCCCCAGGAGAAGTGAAAGTGAGAGGTTTGTACAGAGAGATAGGGGCCACCCCTATAGGTCTGATAAGTTGGGGTGCCCCCACTGGAGAATTGTTTCCAGAGGCAGGGTGTTTCAGAGTTTTGGTGAACACATCTGTTTGTGGACTCTTTTGAAGGTTTTAAAACTTCTCTGGAAGTCTGAGAGGGGGACTTCAGAGGAGATGGATGCCCAGAAGGAGTGAAGGCGAGGCGGGCACAGAAAGATAGGGCTCCTCACCCCTAGATGTCCCACAGGCTCTGGTGCATCCAGGTTTTGAACACTTCTCTGGAAGTATGATAGGGGGACTTCAGAGGAGATGGATGCCCAGCAGGAGTGAAAGTGAGGTGGGTACAGAGACATAGGGGCCACCCCTAGTGGTCTGACAGGTTGGGGTGCCCCCCCTGGATAATTGTTATCAGAAACAGGGTGTTTCTGAGTTTTGGTGAATGTTTCTTTTTGTAGACGCATTTAAAGGTTTTGAACACTTCTCTGGAAGTCTGAGAGGGGGACTTTAGAGGAGATGGATGCACAGGAGGAGTAAAGGTAAGGTGGCCTCAAAGAGGTGGTGGCCACCTCCTGGAGGTCTGACAGGGAGACTTCAGAGGAGAGGCTGCCCAGGAGGAGAGAGGCCATGCGGGTAAAGAGAGATAGAAATGCAGCCCCCTCTAACTTATACTTACAGATTACAATGCTGATAGTTTTAATTTAATGCATTCTAGTGTTATTAGTGATACAAGTACAGTGAGAATAAATGTTAAAACAGCTTGCCATAGCATGTTGGTAATATATGGGAAATGAGAAACATGTTGTCCCTGACAGCCCTGAGGATGCGTTATTGCACTCGCCCTAATCTAAAATAACACACTGTAATGTATGGAATTTATATGCCACCTTTAGATCCACATAATAGACGATTTAGTGCACATGCCGTAAAGCAATAACAGGGCAGATTGAGTTTATGAAACGCTATTTTTCATTCTGCTTTCCTAAGCTGCTTGTTGAAAAGAATGTCTTGTGCTGAAATGTATGCCATATCTCTGCAGTGGCCGCTAACAAGGGTGATTGCATTTCCAAGGTTTACTGTGTGTGTGTATTTATGGGCCGAAAGATGTGTAATCAGTGTGTTTGGATTCCCATTCAACGGAACGTAAGTGTTTTGACATTAAAAGTGAAGCTGTTGATCAGGCAACCAGAAACAGGCAGCATATCTCAAAACGCAGTCAGACAGTAGTAGCTTTTTAATCTTTTAAAGATCACAGTCTCGATTCAAACACCAGCAAGAACCTATTCCCAAGAGATCGCAGTTCTGTCAAACCCTAGACTATGGTAAACTGTTTTAACATTTAATTTATAAAACACACTAGTATTTTTTTATTTTTATTTTTTTAGCTACTAATATCTTTTCCATCATGTACTAGTGCTTATTTGTCAACGACTTAGATGAATATATTTATTATTAGATATTAGAGCTTATTCATTAAATACTAGTACTTCTTATTAGACTTACTTATTTATTAGATACTTTGTTAGATGTTAGTATTTAATATATACTAGTACTTAATCATTATATGCTACTTAATTCAGTAGTGACTTCAGTAATAGCTAGTTACTGTTATTTAGATAATTATACATATAATTACATGCTAGTACTTTATCTATAGATACAAATACTTATTTTTAGATACTCATACCACTTAAACATAATAGTTTTTATTTGTCACATATTAGTGGTTATTCATCTGATGCTTGTTAATTTTTTTTGTTTTTTTAAATATATTTATATTATTTAGTACTTGTAAAATATACTTATACTGTTGTTTATTAGCTATAAGTACTTATTCCTTACATACTAGTACATATTAGATAGTTCTTGATATTAGACAGAAAAACTTTTTCATTAGATACCATTACCTGTTACATTAACATGTCTTTTATTAAAGGCTTGAACTTGTTTATTAGATACAGTCTTAATCATTACATATGGGTACCTACTAAATAGGTAGGTGTAATAATTTTTTAGATAATTGTAGATGTTATTAAATATTTATTAGATACTATGATTTATTAAATAGATGCCTTAAATTATTTGTAACCCTAGACCACAAAACCAGTCATATGGGGCGGTTTTATGAAATTAATTAATAAAGTTACACCAATGAAGTTCTAGGAAATGCACATACAAAAATTACGTTTTGATATATTTATGGTTGGGAAATTACAAAGTATATTGATCAAACGTAATCTTTACTTAAAATCCTAATGATTTTTGCCATAAAAGTAAAAAAAAAGACGCATAAAATGTATCCTTGGCTATTGCCTAAGATTAGTTAAGAGTCACATTTATTAAATACTACTTGGGGTAGAGACACTTACTCCACAAGACGAGTTTTTTTTCCTTTTTTTAAGAAATATTCAATGATGAAATATATGAATGGAAAATAGTCTTTTATTCAACTGAAAAAATAAATCACAATGCAAAACTATTTAGGTGCTTTTTTAAAAATCAACCCATAATGAATGTTTTTTTACTTCTATTTTAATGAATTCTATGCAGTAAAGGACATGCAACATTGCAAAATATTTGCATATATGAATATATGCATGGAAAATAATGTTCATATATAATTTTAAATATTAGCAAAATACTTGATAATATATGAATGGAAAATAGATTTTAATTAACTGAAAAAAAAAATCTAAATATTCAGCCATAAACTCTACTGACCGGTTTCTCCCCTGTACAATTTCACACGAGGAATCAAACTCCTTTCCACATACTGTATTGAACACTTTTTAACAAGTGTTCGGTGATGATGATGATGACAACGGGTGTTAAGCTCAAGCAGCAACCTCCCGCTCTCCCTTGTGAAGCTAATATTAAAGTAACTGAAACTGCAATTCATTGAAACTTCGCTAATCCTGGCTCCATAATAGATCACATTTCTATCGAGCCCACTGTTAAAATGGTCAACTTTACAGCAGAAAAAAAGGTGTTTACTGCCTGGTACAAAGAACGATTTTGGTTCATATAAGTAATATTACCATTCATAACAACTATGAGGGGGGTGAACTTTTTTTATAACTCATTTGTTTCGTTTTTATTTGTTTATATTAAGTCTGCATAATGAGGACGTGGCCACTTCAGTGACAGCTAGGTCTCGCTGTTTGCCGTCACATCACCTTAACTTATTCAGCTGATTAGCTGCTGAACTTGACATATACATCATATTTTTTTGTTTTGTTTTTGTAACATTACACAGTCAGTTGTTTTTTGGAATTATTTCTTACAATTATCAGATGATATGGCATGCTGTGTGCACTTATTTGTGCTCACAAACTATTTTCCAGGTGAGTGAAATTATATACTTATATACCATATCTATAAATGTATTTGTTTTATTTAAGATAATTTATCATTTATAATTTTCTTTGGAACTTGAATGCACTCCATAACCTGACAGATAGATTAGCTGTAGGCTATAAAACAGTTATCTGAAATGTTGTCATACGGTGTTATGCCTGGATTTTATAAATAGCCTTGCATTTACTAACACAGACTATACTTGAAGTATTTGGAAGTTATTCCCATTTCCTCCTGTAGAAAAACATCATAAAAACAATGTTTAGTGGCTCAATGTATTACAACAGTGTTTTTAAAAACTAAACACTAAACACTTTATTGATATAGTAAACAACCAAGCCCATGTGGTCAGAACACAAATGAGTCGCAGGTAATGAAGTATTAAGCGGATCTCCCATAGAAAAGCCCGTCTAAGCAAAATACTAGCAGGCATCTGTAGCTCCGCTCACGCTTCACCTCCTTAGCAGTACATATTGTTAGATACTAGTATTCTTTGTTAGCTGCTAGTACTTATACTTATTAAATAGATACTATTATGGATGTAAACATTTTACAAATAAAATAAGACTAAAATTATTATAGCAACATTTGAAGTAGCATTTTGAATTGAGGAGCTGACATGAGAGGGTGTTCGGTGGACGTTTCTCCTTTGCTGAATGAGAAGTTGAAATGCCAGCTTCTACTTCCCCTCTTCTCCAAAGTGCAACCAGTCCGCCTACTCGCAGCATAAAGGTAATGATCAGTGTGGTCACGGACACACAGGCAGGGGTGGACGGGTACGAGACACTAGTAGGGTGGCTAGGAAGCTGTCAATCAAAAGCAAGCTTACGCAGCGCTGACGAGGCCCTCTTGTTAGTCTGGAAGCGAGATCAATCATTTAAAGGTGCCTGGACGCTGTCGGCGAGCCTTCAATCATGCCATGCACACGCATATACGAGCCCAGCTTCTCAATCAGCTCTGTTTTAGCAACTTATGCACCGTTCTCCTACTCCTAATGATGCTTTGTGGGGATTATGAGAGTAACTTTTGTTAAACTGGTGAGAGTTTTTTTTTTTTTTTTTTTTTTAACTGGGTGCAATGAGGTGGTATTATTCTCCTCACATGCAGTTTATTAGTTAGATATTAGAAGTATGTGCATTTTTGTACAGTTCTCCTCCAGCTTAACGTTTTGGGTAGACAGTGGAGAAGGTGAAGGCTCAAATAGGCCAACATGTAGAGTCTCGTTTAATACCTGGGTCTTTAAAAAAAAGAGTCTTGACTTATCGATGGCCACAACTATAGGCATGGTACAAGTATAAGATTCTGAAGGTATGATAACCTTGGATGAAAATGTCACAGTATTAATTTCACAGTATCACAGTATTATTAATAATAATAATACTACTACTAATAATAATAATAATAATAATAATAATAATTCCTTACATTTATATAGCGCTCTATAGGCATGGTACAAGTATAAGATACTGAAGGTATGATAACCTTGGATGAAAATGTCACAGTATTAATTTCACAGTATCACAGTATTAATAATAATAATAATAATAATAATAATAATAATAATAATAATAATA
>CAIGQZ010033231.1:9293557-9303880 GCA_903798205.1 Danio tinwini
TAATAATAATAATAATAATAATAATAATAATAATAATAATAATAATAAAAATAATAATAATTCCTTACATTTATATACCGCTCTTCTGGACACTCAAAGTGCTTTACACATTGGGGGAATCTTCTCATCCACCACCAGTGTGCAACATTCACCTGGATGATGCGATGGCAGCCATGTTGCGCCAGACCGCACACCACACCCAGCTGATTGGTGGAGAGGAGACAGAGTGATTTAGCCAATTATGATATGAGGATGGTTAGGAGGCCATGATGGATAGAGGTCAGTGGGCAGTATTGAAAAGACTCTTTTTGAAAGACATCATGGGAATTTTAACGATCACAGAGAGTCAGGACCTTGCTTTAACTTCTCATCTGAAAGATGCCACTTATTGAGCAGTTTAGAGTTCCCTTCTCTATACTGGGGAGTTAGGACCCACACAGACCACAGGTTGAGCACCCCCTGCTGGCCTCACTAACACCACTTTCGGCAGCACCCTAGCTTTTCCCATTGTTTTTCAAATGTTTCTTGAATCGTGGGCTGACCAGTAGCTTTTGTTGTGGAGGGTCCTTTTCTGCTGGAGATACTATTACCCTAAAAACTAAGTAAAATATTTGTAAAAAAAAACATGTAAAAAAAACCCAAAACACCTTACATATACCTTAGGAACTGTATAACAGAAAAATGTAGTGTTTTAAAACCTTGACTTTTCTAAACCAAAGTAAATCTTGAAACCGGCTATCATCTCATGCCTAACCACAACAACAGTCTGCTCTGGATACGGGCCGAATTGAAGATTATGTGAACCTCAGCTTTAGGATAAACAGACAGACTAACAGGAGTGTACAGTAGATGCTATTCAAATGGTCTTTTGGGGAAATGTTTCTAGCTTTGGTTGACCTGCTTAATGCAGTCTAACAGTCTTTTGGAGGATATGGATTTCAAAATTATGTGTGTGTTTTCTGTCCATGCTAGTGCAAAGAGATGTGTCTTTAGTCTATATTTAACCTGAAAGTGTGTGTCTGCCTTTCAAACTGTAATTCACTACAGTACTCTCAAATACATTTTACGTTCATGTACTTTATCTGATTATTTTTATTTTAGTAAATTTTACTTCACTACATTCCAAAAATATTGTACTTTTGTACTTCATTAAATCTCCTAAATGAAGCTGAGTGCAAAGTATTTTGAAGGGGACAAAATAGTTCAGAGACAAGATAGTGGTGTTTAATTTGGAAACGACAAGCTCACATGCTATAAATGTAATTAATTATTATTATCAGGGTCCCATTGTAAATAAATTAAAAATTAGAATGATGAAAATTTGAGGTGTGAAGCTACACTGGTCTCATGGTTCGGTTCGGTTATAATTATCATGCCATCGATCGGTTCAATTCGATATCTCGGTTCATCACGTTGCATTGATGATGCTTTTCATACACAATTTTATATTTTACTTCACAGCACAAGAATTCTTGTATTAAAATGTTTCAATATATTTATATATTATTTGTGATACAGTTTTGTCATTTAATACAAACAGAATTAGATATATTGAACTGTACAATTACTGAACCGATATCGAATTGTCTGCGTCTGCATGACGGTGCACTGAAGAAACAATTAATTTTGACACCCCTAACAAAGATACAGGAAATTGTTCATTGACAACTATATTTTTTTAAAGTGGAGCACATTTTCAGACTTTTATTTTCAACTTAATAGTACTCTATAAAAAGTCCAGTTTATATGTAAATAAACAGTTTTTTTCATCATTTGTCCATATCTTCCTCACAGTTCCTTATATTCTTTGAATATTCAACTTCAACTTTAATTTTCTTTATAACGCACTATAAAACAACAAAGTTGACCAAAGTACTAACAATTACAGGTAAAAACTAAGCATAACACATACTTTTTAAAAGGCCAAATTTTAAGAAGAGATTTAAAACCACTCATGAAAGATGCTTGTCTAATGTACAAAGGCAGCGTATTCCACAATTTAGGTGCCGCCACAGCAAAAGCCTAGTCCCCTTCTGAGATTTTGACTAGTCCTGGGCACACCCACCTTAAAGAACAAGGTGTGTAAGGACAGCACAGCACCATACAAACACTTAAAAAACAAATAAAATTATCTTAAAATGGATCCTGAAATGCATAGGCAACCAGTAAAAAGAAGATAAAAACAGGGTGATGTGCTCATGTGCCAGTTAAAAGACTTAAATTTTGAACAAGTTGTCATCGAGAAATAGAGGACTGACTTACCCCAAAAATAAAGTGCTTTACAGTAGTCCAGCCGGGTGGTTACAAAGGCATGGATAACTGTTTCAAAATGCTTACGTGACAAAAAGTGTTTAACTTTGGCCAGCTGCCTTATGTAAAAATGGCTGGAGAGACAAGAGACCAAATCTGGCTTTAAAGCTTTAGTTTAGGATCCATTTTAAAACCCAGGTTCACAATATCAGGCTTACAGAAAGAATTTACAAATTACTTTGGGAAGACCACAAATAAGGCCAAAATAGTAAAATCAGTCTTTTCTCGGCAATATTATGGGGAACCGTTGCTACAGTATAGGCAATACAAAGAGAAGAAAATCTGGAGAAAAAAAACAACAACAACATGAGGCTATTTTCATGATGGATAAAAATAAAGCACCTAACTCTTACTTATAGTTTTCACTTTGCTTATGGGTTATTTTTAACACAAACCTTATTGTATAAATGAGCAACTATGATACAAAATCAACCTTTGGAAGCTGTTTGAACAGAAATGTGTGTAGTTCTGACATATTGGAGTGATTTAAACTCAAGTCTCTTTTTTTTCATTTCCTGAGTCCTTACCGCAGGTGGAGGCGTTCAAGTATCTTAGGGTTTTGTTCACGAGTGAGGGAAGGATGGAACGTGAGATTGACAGGCGGATTGGTGCAGCAGTAATGCGGTCGATGTACCGGTCCGTTGTGGTAAAGAAGGAGCTGAGCTGAAAAGCAAAGCTTTTGGTTTACCTGCCAATCTACGTTTCTACTCTCACCTATGGTCATGAGCTTTGGGTCGTAATAAGATCGTAACTGTACTGTGTATTTACACAGTGGCTATAGTCATCTATGTAAACACACAAAAACGAAACTAATATTATAGCAGACACTGTAAAAAGCTCATTCTCAGCCACTAGACTTTTCTGACAAGGTATTTGAGTGTCATCGAGTGTCAGAATGTTATGGGACTACTATGCAGGAGTTATGATTATGGATTATAGATTGCGAAATTTAGCAGCTTTTTTTTTTTAAAGCATGACGGTAAAACACAAACGCGATTATGAATATATTAAAAGAAATGTTTGTTTATCGTAAAAATTCGTAATAATGACAAAAAATACAAATTTGTGGATCTCCTTATTTCTGGGTTCAGCAATACTGCCGTTGTGGCTGGTGTATTCTGGGAAATTTTCTTACCCCTTGGTTTCGAGTGTGGTCCTGAAAAATCTTTGTTCGAAGGGCTATTCACCACTTCCCCTTAGCCCTACGCCTTTAAGCTAAAGAGAATTGGGACACTCCTACCCCTTGATGTGAACGCGTAAAACAAGAGTTAGGGGTAAGGGGGGTAGAATTGGGATAGGGCCTAAATTCCCTAAAATATATATAATTCATATAATTCATATAATTCATAACAGCTGGAATCATCACAAACACATAGTGTCAGTATAACAATATGTGAGGAGCAAGAGCAAAAACTGTGTGTACTGTGAACTTTGTAACAGCATTTGTGTGTGATTCATCGTTTCAGAAAGCCTTGAATAAACTCCACCACAAATACATCAAATAAACTTACTTGCTAATGAACTGGATTTCTACCTAATCCGTGTCTGTCTCTGTCACTGACTGCTGTTTATCGGACGTATAGCAGGAGAAGCAGACACACATGGTGGATGGCACAGGCTACAAAAAACAGCTACACTGTCTTCTAAGGACAAATACTGGGCAAATTATGCATTGTATAATACATATGATGGGTGTTTTGATTTGACACCTTACAGACACATTCGGGAAACACCAAAGACTTAACTTACATCTTGAAAAAAGGGGTAAAATAGGAGCTCTTTTAAAATGATATGTATTGGAAGTTTCCAAAAGTGGAAGTGCCACCCATGATTTGAAATATGAGGGTAAAGGAGAAGATGCATAAGACGCTCCAAATGGGTTGCTTTACATTTCTTGCCGCGATCACGTCTGACTCATCCTCGTCCTCCACAGTCGTTCTCTCCCTCACAGGAAACACGCAGCCTTGGTAAGGGAAAATACTGATGATATTGGACACAAACTGTGAGGCGCTTAAGGCTTCCGCGACGGATGAAATGAAAAGGGTCGTGATGCTTTATTCATGCTAGCTTGCTGTTTATAGCTCGCTTTGTGACACAGACGGGTCAGTGTGAACTCAGAGGTGGAGAACGCAGACTGTTTTCTGAAAAAAAAATGCTGCGATCGTCCGCCTCTTCTCCTGCTGAGGGCCTGTCGGAGTTTGAATAGCATGGCATTGATTGGGCACCTCACAGCGGAGGCGCTCAACCATAGTCAACATCCACGTGTGGCACGACACTGATGCGTTTCTTTCTGCTTAAGATTGTGGATGTTTTTCATGGACACTTTTCGCAGTTTTTAGTCACTAGTGTCTGGTTTTTATCATTGTTAATGTCAGTATGACAAGATTGCAGCAAACAATGGTTTAACTAGCACATTTTAGTTGACTTTCCTTAAAGGGATAGTCCGAAATTGGAGATTGACTCACTATTTACTCACCTTCAAGTGGTTATAAACCTATATGATAGTTCACCATGAAATTAAAATGTACTCAATATTTATTACTCAAGTGGTTTCATAACTTTGAGTTTCTTTTTTCTGCTGAACCAAAATAGGATATTTTTTAAGAATGTTGGAATCCGATAGCCATTACCATCCATTGTAGGAAAAAAAAACATGCTATGGAAGTCAACAGCTACTTGTTTCCAAATTTATTTGAAGATACCATATTTTGTCGAATCTAAACAATCGGTTTCATAACTTTGAGTTTCTTTTATCTGTTGAACCAAAATAGAATATATTTTTTAAAGAATGTATATTCCAATAAAAAAAAAGCGTGCTATGGCAGTCAACAGCTACCGGTTAATTAATTTTTTTGTCAAGCCTAAACGACCGCCTAACTATCACATTTTAGTTGACATTTCTAAACGCAATGCAATCTCACGGCAATTTGTAACTTTTTGATTTAGTGGCTAATTCGTATGAATTCGTACAATCTAATTTGTACAAATAGGTATGATTTGCTCATCACCCAATGACAGTTGGGGTTAGGGGTGGGGTTAGGTGCCACGCCTCCTTTTTAAAATTGTACATTTTCGTACAACTGAACTCGTACAAATTCATACGAATTAAACTGAACTAAACTGAACTTTCCACAAAACTGACAAAATGTAAAATACTTACGTTTCCTCGTGAGATCAGGCTGCTAAACGGGAAAGTTCACTCGAAATGGAAAATGCACCCACTATTTACTCACCTTTAAGTAGTTGTAAACCTACAGTTTTTAATAGTTCACCCTGAAATTAAAATGTACTCAATATTTACATACCGTCAAGTGGTTTCAAAACTTTGCATTTCTTTTTTCTGCTGAGCCAAAATAGTTTTTTTTTTAAGAATGTTGGGATCTGATAGCCACTACCATCCATTGTAGGAAAAAAACATGCTATGGATGTCAACTGCTACTGGTTTTCAAATTAATTTTTAAGATACCATATTTTGTAGAATCTAAACGATCGCCTAACTAGCACATTTTAGTTGACATTTCTAAAAGGCATAGTTTACCCGAAATTAAAAATTTACTCACTGTTTACTCTTCTTGAAGTGGTTATAAACCTATATGATAGTTCACCCTAAATTTAAATTGTACTCAATATTTACTTACCCTCAAGTGGTTTCATAACTTTGAGTTTCTTTTTTCTGTTGAACCAAAATAGGATATTTTTTTAAAGAATGTATATTACAATAGCCATGAATATGCATTGATAAAAAAATGAAAGAAAAACGTGCTATGGAAGTCAACAGCTACCGGTTTCTTAATTTTTTTTGTCAAGCCTAAATGACAGCCTAACTATCACATTTTAGTTGACATTTCTAAACAGGATAGTTCCATCGAAATGGAAAATGTACCCACTATTTACTCACCTTTGAGTTGTTGTAAACCTACAGTATTTAATAGTTCACCCTGAAATTAAAATGTACTCAATATTTACATACCCTCAAGTGGTTTCAAAACTTTGCATTTCTTTTTTCTGCTGAGCCAAAATAGTTTTTTATTTTTTTAAAGAATGTTGGGATCTGATAGCCACTACCATCCATTGTAGGAAAAAAACAAACATGCTATGGATGTCAACAGCTACTTATTTCAAGATATCATATTTTGTCAAATGTAAACGATCGTGTAACTAGCACATTTTAATTGACATTTCTAAAAGGGATAGTTCACCCGAAATTGAACATTTACCATGGACGTCAACAGTTACCGATTTCTTATTTTTTGTTCAAAATACAATATTTCATCAAATCTAAACAAGCGACTAACTAGCCAACACAATTTCACGGCAATTTGTAACTTTTTAAGTTGGTGGCTAATTCGTCTGAATTTGTACAATCTATTTCAAACAATTTAGTTCGGTTTGCTCGTCCTCCAATAATGGTTGGGTGCCACAAAGGGGCAGGGTTGCTTTTTAAAATTGTACCTTTTCATACGAATGAACTCCTACAAATTCGTACGTTTCCTCATGAGATCAGACTGAACTAGCACATTTTAGTTGACATATCTAAAAGAAATAGTTCACCCGAAATTGAAAATTGACTCACTATTTACTCACCTTTGAGTGGTTATAAACCTACCGTATATGACAGTTCATCCTGAAATTAAGTGGTTTCCAGTGGTTTCATAACTTTGAGTTACTTTTTTCTATTAAACCAAAATAGAATGTTTTATTAAGAATGTTGGGATCCGATAGCCATTACCATCCATTGTAGGAAAAACAAAACATGCTATGGAAGTCAACAGCTACCAGTTTCCTATTTTTTTTCTTCTCAAAATACAGTGCCTCAAATCTAAACCATTGCCTAACTAGCACATTTTAGTAGGGATGTCCATATCCGATCACGTGATCGGAAATCGGGCTTAATCACGACGTTTTAGAATCTATCAGAATCAGACATTACCTGCTCGAATATATATCAGGGCTCTGGAGTGTGAGACCTAATTTCTTAATGATGCGACTAAAGAAATCAGAGCTATTCGATGGGGAAAAAAATAATAAATTAAGTCTCCGCAACTGTGGTTCAACAGTCAAAATATTTCGATAAGTATCATTAATGGAATATTTATAACGATATGATCTTGCTTTTGATGATATCGATACCAGCTTTGAGCTCTCACATGCACTCTTATTCACCAGCAGCAGTTAACATGCGCTGCATAAGGACACTACACACTACACAGCCCCATCTCCTTATACAGTGGCAAGATGACAAGAGTTAAATCCCACGCGACCAGTTTTAGTTGTTGCCGATTTGCGTGTTGTTCCTTTTATATAATGTCATTTATTTTTTTAATTAAGTTAATATAGACTATCGGGTAACATAATCTCCCTCAGAGATATTGGAGTTCAATAACATGGTGCGCAATATGGCTATTGACCAACACCTCCCTGTAAAGTTTACAAACTGCACATTGGCCTACAGCTCTGGTGTGTTATAAATTGCATGTTTTAAATGACAGCGGCGCATGCTACATTTAGTTTTTATTGTAAAATATACATTATAACCTAGTACAAATTAAAATATTATTTATTGAATGGCTAGCCTGTTGGCAGCGTATAGCCGTTAAGCCTAAATAGGCTAAGCATACAGTATTTTTTATTAATATTAAAACACATTAATACAAACTAGCCACCCTTTGATTTCTATATATTTTTTTCATTTACGTATATTTTTTATCAAGCAAAAAATGCAATTAATCGTATTTTGGTTTTAAATTTATTAGAATTAATATGATTATTAGACTATACAACTTCTTCAAAACATTGGCTCTGATTGCGTTTTTTACAGATATCCTACAGATAGACTTTTTGGCTGAAAGACATTTATGCCTGTTAATTTCAGTGCTGTATTTT
Organism: Danio tinwini; assembly: GCA_903798205.1. Taxonomy (NCBI): domain Eukaryota; kingdom Metazoa; phylum Chordata; class Actinopteri; order Cypriniformes; family Danionidae; genus Danio; species Danio tinwini. The sequence continues at coordinate 9,301,751 of CAIGQZ010033231.1, forward strand.
GAAAGATTTCACAAAGGCTTCAGCTATTCTAACTCTCAGCTGGTAGCCAACCAGTCTCAGTTTCACGACTTCACCCCAAAAAGAAAATTGACTTACTATTTATTCACCCTCAAGTGGTTCTAAACCTTCATGAGTTTAACGCTAAAGAAGATATTTTGAAGAAAGCTGAACACTTGTGACCATGGACTTCCATAGTAGGAAAAACAAAAACTATGGAAGTCAATAGTTACAGGTTTTTTAATTTTCTTCTAAATATCTTTAGTGTTTAACAGAAGAATGAAACTCATAAAGGGTGAGTAAATGCTGACAGAATTTTCAGTTTTAGGTAAACTATTAGTTTAATGTTCAACAATTTAATTATTTTTACTTTAAAATTCTCGTAATCTGTACTATCAATTTTTTGTACCCAGAAGGATAGTTGAATCATTTTCGCTGTGATGTTTTTTTTTCTAGTTTGAAGTCCTTTTTGTCTACTTTTAATAGTTAAGTCAGTATGATATCACAATTGCACAGTCTTTATTGTTCAAATATTATTAATATATTTTGGTTTATTTAAAAAAAAGCAATAGCCATTGTTTTTAATGTGATAGTTCACCCTGAATTTAAAGCATACTTAATATTTGCTTACCGTCAAGTGGTTTCAAAACTTTGAGTTTCTTTTTTCTGCTGAACCAAAAAGAGGATATTTTTAAGCAAGCTGGTATCTGATAGCCATTAACATCCATTGTAGGGGGAAAAAAAAAGAAACCTATAACGGAAGTCAACAGCTACTGGTTTAAAAAATTTTTTCCAAAATGCCTTATTTTGGGTTGAACAGAGGAACGAAAATAGCGGAGATTCAGCAGACAATGACATAATTAAAAATTTGAATCCCTTTAACACAGTAGCAGTATCTCTATTGATTATGTTATGAATTGGAGTCATTTTACTTTAAATGGTCTTATAATATTTTCCATTGCCATGGGCGTAAATTTCATTTAACAGTAGGGGGTGGACAATAAATATACAATTTCTCATGAGCAATATTTGAATGGGACACAAATAATACAGTGCTCATTTAGTAAATTCACAGCTATACAAAATGCTAATTGTGGCTGTTGATGTTAAGTTAACATTATGCCAAGTCGTCACAAATAAAACAATGCATGGGAAATGGCTTTGGCGTGTTAGTTTCAGTGTACTGTGCAACAATCTATTGTAAACAGACTATTGTTAACTAGATAAGTATTTTTTTTTTTGTTAATATAGCAGATTTAGGAAAAGTTACATTGGTACAATCAGCATTGTTGCCGCAGCAAATTTTTGAATGAATCTACATCAACTACATTAAAGAGAATCACTTCATTTAAAGAAAATAAAATACCCTACTTAATGGAGTTCAACATGAATTGAGCTGCAGCCACACACCTGACTCGTGTGTGTAGAGTAGGTGAGTTGAACTGGGAAAGCAGGCAGTGGGCCAAACCACTGTGAGGAAGGAGAGGGGGAACTCAACTGTTTCTAAATGCATTTTTTTTAGATATACAAGCATATATTTTTCACAGTATACAGCATAGGTGCCCAAACTTTTATATATGAATGGCCAAAAACCAAATATTATCGAGAGTCGTGGGCTGAAGGTAAATATACCAAACTATATTACATAAAAGTTACCATGGGTAATTTCCTAATTCAGAAATTTCAAAATAAAAATAAACCATTACTTTAAATCTTATGAACTAACGCAGTATCACTTTTTAAATGATAACTTGTTGCAATAAAACCAAACAATCACATTTATAACACGGTGGAGTTCAATGCTGAATACGCTAGTCAATCAGAATCAGCCTTTGACTTGATTTGCTCACCAATGTCTCAGCATTGTCAGGTGACTGTATAAAGATTCAAACAAAATCTGATTGATCTACACCATTAAATAAAAAGCATTTAATTTTAGTTAGCTTTTAACAAACAAACAAAGCTTAAAACAAAGGGTTGCATTACTTTTGAATTGACCATCCTCCTCATTCTCTCTCTCTTCTCAGATGGAATGGTGGGCCAAATCTAAGGTTACCATGGGCCAACTTTGGCCCGCAGGCCATAGTTTTGGCATCTCTTGTATAGAGTGTGATTTTTATATATATATATATA
>CAIGQZ010033231.1:9322949-9334220 GCA_903798205.1 Danio tinwini
ATTTTATTTTATTTTATTTTATTTTATTTTATTTTATTTTATTTTATTTTATTTTATTTTATTTTATTTTATTTTATTTTATTTTATTTTATTTTTAAGGCGTGCCCACTAAACCCAACTTTAATTGGTGGATGAGCAAATTGTACTAAAATGTATAAATAAGATTTGAAAAAAATCACACAAATTAATCGCTAAATCAAAGATTGCGTTAGAAAAAATTTGCATTTATTGGCCAATAATTATATTGCCATCATTTATTGTGGATCACTACAATACTAGAATTCTAGTATTTAAATTTGACGTTTGTAAACAGATACAGTAATTTCAGCAATGCTAAATTATTCTTTAGTTTTGTTTGGCGGGTAATCAGCTACCCATTTTTATCAAATATTGAGCTCGACCAGAAAAGAAAATGACTGTTATTTACAACATCTACTTATTTTCTTTCAAATCTTTTTAAGATTTCACAGAATGACATGGTTTTATAGCGTAGCCTAGCACACCATGAAAAGGTGAAGTTGTTAAATATTTAGTAGCAATAAACTCTCTTTGCTGCAGCACTGTACTATCCCCAGGGTACCTTTTGATTTAAGTTTTTTTTTGTATATATGATTTTAAAAAGGCTTTTTGATCCTGTTACACTGAATGACTTCTAACAAACTACAACTCTGGGACTAAAGTACAAGGCTATTTCAGTGCAAAAATACATGGTATCTGTCAAAAACTTGGTGTCTTATGTGTTTTTTTTATTTTCTTTTATAATTTACAGTTGTAAATAGTACATTTAAAGTCCATGCCATTATACTGAATGAGTTATAATGTTATTTCACCCATATTTTGACACTTTTATTTTCACAAAAGTTAAAACAAGATGGCTATATTCATTAAAAAAGTTTTGTGGAACCTTGAAAAAAATGAAGGGAAAAAAATCCCTCAAACTTACAGTTTTAACATTTTTCCGGTATTATTGTTGGTAAAGGTAGGCGAGTGCTCCCACCCCCCCCCCCCCCCCCCAAACTTCAAATTTTACACTATTTAGTGGATAGGACGTATTTTCAAACACAGACATGAATTGAGTGGATAGTTTGATGCAGGTTTAAAACATGTCTAACTTTAGCTTCATTTTATTCTACCTTTAATTCAGTTTGTATATATCTATGTCTATCAGACTGTGAACTGTGATGGAACAAATTCAGGTTGACAATTTGTTTTACAATTCAGTGGAAAAGAGCAGCTTGGACACACTGCAAAATATCTCATTTTTCTATTTTTATGGAAAAAAAATAAGGTTATGGATAATGTTATGCATATGCAAAACATATTTTATTTTATGGCCCGCAAACTGAGCCAATTTAAGATGACAGTTTGTTTTACAGTTTAGTTTGTTTTGTGGAAAAGAGCAGCCTGGACACTACAAAACATAAAATTTTTGTCTTTTATGGAGAAATTGTGTTTACATATAATGTTAGGCAAACAGCTTTTAATTTATGGCTGCAAAAACTGTGATTTGAGCAAATTCAGGTTAAAAATTTTGTTTTATCATTTTTGTGGAAAAGAGCAACTTGGACACTCTGCGAAATACCTCATCTTGAACCTCATAGAGAGAAAACTGAGGTTACGGATGTCACGCACATGCATGTGCAAAGCAGCTTGATCTTATGGTTGTAAAAACTGATTAAGCAAATTGAAGTTAATGGTTTGTTTTACAATTTAGTGGAAAAGGATCAGCTTGGACATTCTACAAAACATCTCATTTTTCGATTTTATGGAGAAAATTGTGTTTGCAATGTTATGCACTTGTAAATGTAAAACAACATTATTTATATTTATTTTATGGTTGCAAACTGTGATTGAGCAAATTCAAGTTGACGGTTTGTTTTAAGATTCAGTTGAAACGAGCAGCTTGGACACTTGGAAATTGTGTTTTCAATGTTATGCACTTGCAAATGTAAAACTGTTTATTTTGTGGCTGCAAACTGTGATTGAGCAAATTCAAGTTGATCGTTTATTTTACAATTTAAAATGAACAGCCTGGACACTATGAAAAACATCTCATTTTTGTATTTTATGCAGAAAATTGAGGTTACCGATAATGTTATGCATATGCACAAGCAAAACAGGTTTATTTTATGGCCACAAACTGACCAAATTCAAGATGAGGGTTTGTTTTACAGTTTAGTTTGTTTAGTGGAAAGAGCAGCTTGGACATTCTGCGAAACATCTCATTGTGTATTTCATGGAGAAAAGTGAGGTTACGGATAACGTCACACATGCATATGCATATGTAAAACAGCTTTAATTTTATGGCCGTTAAAACTGTGATTGCGCAAATTCAAGTTGATGATTTCTTTTACAATATCCATCTCCTTATATGGCAGCAATATAAAGCGCAGTATTTGGGCTGTTTTACAGCAGCATGTTGTCTGAAGGCAGTCTTAAAGCATCAAAGAGACAGTTTCGCCATAAAAGTGATGCATAAATCTCTGCAATAAACCCAATTGTGCTTAATTCAAGTCATTTCGCAGAGGCTTTAAACTCTGGTGAAGGTTTTTTGTAGAAAACCGTCACACATATTGAATGAGCCCTCACAGGAATGCTCGTTTACAAGATTGTTTTATCAGGAAAGCTTTATGAACCCATTATGATATGATGAACGCACAGAGGTAAATTGGTCTGGAGGTACAGGATTGACATGAAGACGTGTCTACTTCGTTTCGTTCTTTAGACTCTGACTCATTACTGACCATTTAGAAACTGCACAGCCCAATCAATGGAGCCGTCAATTAGTCAGTGTGTCAATTAGTCACAGGGGTAAAAACCCCAGCGCGCATAGTCGGATCTGTCCAGTTCATCACCGATCGGCAACTCGTGCCCTCCAAATTTCGATTTCTCCACATCTTCAGGTTTCGATTTAAGCCCAATGTGCAGAATCTTTTCAGAGTTTCCTGGAAATGCTGATAAGTGCTCAAAGAGGTGCGAAAAATCATCCTTTTAGCTGATTGCAGAGCGTGATTTGCCCTCATGTTGTCCTTAACCTGTATGTTTTTTCTTTTGTGTGACCCAAAAGGAGCTGTCGAGCTTCGAAAAGCTGGAAAAAAGTGCTGTAAAGGCACCAACATGTAGCACATGACTTGAGGTTTTATTGGAGATTTACCTTTTTTTTAAAGTGATTTTTATATCCTGTTATTACATTTTTTTAAATGTTTTGTTTTTCATTTTAGAGCATATATATATATATATTTATTTATTTAGCATTTTTTGTACTGTATGCTCAAGTATGTTTTTAGCTTTATTGAAAGTATTTATGGTGTATTTATTCTTTTATGTATGCATATTAGGGCTGCACAGTATATTGTTTTAGCATTCATATCGCTCCGGTTACTAAGGTAACCCTCGTTCCCCGAGGGGGGGAACGGAAATGCTATGTGGAAACTTCCACTATGGGGATTTCACTCAGAAAGCCAATCATCTGAAAGAGTATGTAAACGGGCCAATGAAATGCCAATGAGTTGGCAGCTTCAGCTTGCGCACCTGATGCTCGTTGCAATCAATTTGCTATAAGAGCACAGCACGCGCAAAGCCAAGCATCATTTTTAGCGGAAGAGACTTTCACCTCAACAGCTAAGGGGCAATCATTATGGCGAAGGAACATAGCATTTCCGTTCCCCCCCTCGGGGAACGAGGGTTACCTTAGTAACCGGAGCGTTCCCCTTCGGGAGGGGAACTTCAATGCTATGTGGAAACTTCCACTATGGGGAAATGTTTGGAAAACGCCATAATGATTGAACCTTACCTTCGCCCCCGATGAGAGGTTTGCCAGGCAAAAGAGAGCGTGAGCGCACCTGCGTCACCAGAGGCGCGGTCTTCCAACGTGTTCCCTGGCCCTTACTTATCCCACTTCAACAGAAGATTTACGGATTTAGATATATTTTTCGGGAGCCGCAGATGCGTCTAGAACACTTTCTAGGAATTTAATACGACAGTACGTTGGGGAGCGTGCAGTCCCGATAGGGAGGACGCTGCGGAGGCCACCTGCTACCCAAGTGGGGAGACTAGTGGCGAGAGAGCATATGGACTAGCCCTAAGAAGGGGGAGTACGCATATGAATATAAGATGGTTAGCGGTAAGGGAAGACACGGGTCCGCCTGTGAGGGGGGACTGCACCGTGGCAGTATAAGCATATGGGATCGCCTTGTGGGGATCGCACATAGCGGGCACCTATACCCAGAACGCGGGCTGACCAGCGGGCAGACCAAAAACGTAACGGGCCAGCGCCTGACTTCTCCGCTGAGTCAGATGCTGGGGGCCTCGGAGGAGTATCTGCAGGGTTCGCCAGCGGGGAACTTTACTGACAGAGCGAAAAAGCGCACGTATCTCCGTGTTAGAGAGAATGGCGCAGCAAGCGTTTTACAACACCTAACCGAATTTCTCATTTACCGCGAGGAAATCGGCTCCCCTCAAGATTAATAAATCTCGCAAGGTGTCGCCCAGCCCGCAGCTCTACAGTGTCTGTTAGAGAGGCGCCGCGTGCTAACGCCCAAGGATGCGTGCTTCGAGGAGCGCGCTCTCATTCCTGGGGGACACGGCTCGCCCTGGCTCAGATAAGCGAGGGAGATGGCATTCACGGTTCAGTGGATATGTTCCAACCTCTGTTTTGGATACGACACTTCCCTTCTGCCGATCACTGTAACAGATAAAAGAGCTGAGTATGGTCCGTATAATACGCAAAGCGCGAAGGACGCAGCAAATAAAGGGGCTGGGTCTGCCTCCTCCGTTGGCAGCGCTTGCAGGTTCACTACATAGCTGAAAGAATGCTGTAGGAACCTAGAGCACCTAGGTGGGTGGGGGTCTCAGGTAAACGTGAGAGTGGGCCGGCCCAACACGCTGGCACATTTCGCTGACCGAAAATGCCCCCAGTTACCCACCCATTTGGCCGATGCGAACGCGACCAGCAGAGCTGTCTACCTGGACAGAAATCTTAAGATACTGAGTCGAGTGATCGAGCAGACCTCTCCTAAAAGAGATCTCCAAGTGGGTATGAGAGGGAAACAGGAATAATTAATATTCATGTCTCGCGCCTCTGGGAACTGGATGATGAGACGATACTTCCCAGCGCGCCGCCATCACCGCATCCTTAGAGCGGGGATGATCGTAACGCCAAGCCCTCAGAGTGGAGGAGACAGCCTTAGCTCCAGTCAACTGAAGGAGGATAGCATCACTCTGATCTGGCATGTTCGGGGTTTCCTTCTCGGGGAAAAAGTTAACCACACAGCGAATAGACTCCACTTCAGGGCGTGGGCATGCCTCGTAGAGGGTGCGCAGCCTGAGTGACAGTGTTAACCACCTAATCGGTAGGTCACCTAAGTCCTCCGCACTCCATCTATGAACCGCACGTGAGGCATAGATCTGGGTGCGGGTGCCAAACGGTGCCTGTCCTCTGTTTCCAGGGGATGTGCCAGGGAGGGGCCATCACGAGGAGAGTAAAAAGCAGGTCCGATTGAGCCAGAGAGGCGCAATACGAGAGCTGTTCCTCGACCTCCCTGACTTTACACAGTATCTGTGCGAGTAGGCTCACTGGAGAAATGCGTATTACGCACGCCCCGAGGCCAGCTGTAAGCCAGTGGACTTTACAGGGTTCGCCAAGTGGGGAACTCAAGCGAGAGCGCACAAATCTCTGAGTTAAAGAGAAAGGCGCAGCCCATAACAGCTGGCCAATCGGGGGTGGAGTCCCCATTTTCCCAGGCGAAACTGCCGTGAGAGCGGATGGCTGCACGGTTGAGCTCGGTGGGGAAAAATGGAATGCAGCGATTGCGCTGCGTATGACTCCGGGGGAGCAGACGGCGGGCGAGCTGAGACATGCGGCGAGAGCGGATACCCCCATGCGGTTGATATACGCCACCGCCACCGTACTGTCCGTCCTGACCAGCACGTGTTGTCGCTCCAGCACCGATAAAACGGCGGAGAGCGAGGAACACTGCCAACAGCTCTAGGCGATTGATATGCCAATGCAACTGGGTTCCTTTCCACAAGCCCGTGCTGCATGCCCGCAACACACGGCCCCCCAGCCCGTGCTGGAAAGCATCTGTCAAATCGACAATATTTCTGGACGCCTGTCCTAGAGGCACTCAGGCCTGTAGGAACGAGGGATCGTTCCAGGGGCTGAGGGCGCGGCGACACAGCGTAGTGACAGTCACCCGGTGTGTGCTCGCGTGCCATGCGCGTCTGGGGACTCGATCGTTAAGCCAGTGCTGAAGTGGTCTCATATGGAGCAATCCGAGCGGCGTGACAGCGGCTGCGGATGCCATATGCCCCAGGAGCCTCTGAAAGATTTCAGTGGGACCACTATTTTGCTGTCTAAGTCTCTCAGACAGTTCAGCATTAGCGGAGCGCGCTCTCAGGAGAGGCGCGCTGTCATGGTGACCGAGTCCAGCTCCAACCCGAGAAAAGAGATCCTCTGCCCGGGGGCGAGTTTGCTCTTTTCTCGGTTGACCTGAAACCCCAATAGGTGGAGGTGCTGGAACACCTTGTCTCTGTGCATAATCAATTGCTCCCGAGAGAGGGCTAAAATTAGTCAGTCACCGAGATAATTGAGTATGCGGATGCCCGCGAGCCGAAGGGGCGCGAGGGCCCCCTCCGCGAGCTTGGTGAAGACCCGCGGAGACAGAGAGAACCCGAAGGGGAGGACTTGTACTGCCAGGCTCGATATTAACGCAGACCGCGGAAACTGACGGTGGCGTGGAGTATGGAGACATGAAGTACGCGTCCTTCAGGTCTATTGCTGCAGACCAATCCCGAGGACGAACGCACCAGAGGATGCGCTTCTGCATAAGCATTTTGAACGGCAGCTTGTGCAGACAGCGGTTCAAAGCGCGCAGATCTGGAATTGGCCATAGCCCACTGCTCTTTTTGGTACGATGAAGTACAGGCTGTAAACCCGCTCTCCATCTCGGCTGGAGGGATCGGTTAGATTGCATCCTTCGCCAGGAGGACAGCAATCTTCTCTCGCAAGACAGGGGCGGGCACAGGGCTGACCCTGGTGAGAAACACACCCGTGAACTTGGGAGGCCGTTCGCGAATTGAATCGCGTAGCCGAGTCTGATCGTGCATATGAGCCACCGCTAAGGGCTGGCCCGCGCTAACCAGGCAGGCAGAGCTCTCGCTAATGACTGCATCGCTACGATCGTTGACGTACCAGCAGTGGGGCAGCGCGGAGTAGGAGTGCTGATCCGGGGAGCGCTGGGGTCCCGCGGAAGAGCTGGAGGCGAGAGATTCACTCACCTTACACCCAGACTCCGGAGGGGAGGGCTGGAGGTGTGAGAGAAAGGAGACCGTCCTCCCAGACCTCGTGAGCCACTGGCGAAGTGCACCGATCCTGCGAGCTGAAAGGCTTTTCATCGCGTCCCAGACTGGCAGTATTCGGGCTATCACATCCAGGGAAGGGAAAAATGCTCTCTCTGAGGAGCCCGACCCCCCACCGGGGAGAGAGCAGGTTCCCTCTTCTCCAAATGGCCCGTCTCAGGAGCGCTTCGCGGTCCGTTAACCGGACTTAACGGCACTCTGGGACGGGGAGCGCTGGTTGCCTGTAAGGTGCTCGGCGCTGCCGCTGGCCAGAGGCGCAGGCGGGGGCGGAGCAGCACTCGTAGACGGGCGCTCTCAGCGACAAGCAGTGGATGTGGATGGTTCGGCGGGGGGGAGCGGTCTTACATCCCCGCCGATGGATGGTCCATCGTATCCGACTGCACCGCCGTGAATTCCTGGGTGAATCCACCAACGGTGTCGCCGAACGGGCCAGACTGGTATATGGGGGAGTCAAGAAAGTGAACTTTGTCGACTCCGCGCATATTTCTGCCAGGTTTAGCCCGAGGTGGAGCTCCTGGACCACTAACGTGGCCATCGTCCTTCCCGGGGCACACGCAGCGGACTTGAGGTCCGTGGAGCTCAGTCGGGTGCGGTGCGGGGCTTGTGACAAGCCTGGGTCGGAACCACCCTTGTGCAGCTGGGCCAGCGCGCGCGCATGGACCCTGGCGTGCAGGGTGGAAGCAGCGTGGTCCGCGGCTGTGTGGGCTCTGGCTCGGGAGGCAGAGGACCAACACGCTTTGGACGGGAGTTGAGGCTGATTCCAGCAGAAGGAGGCACCACGCGGGCCCGTGATGGCACTCTCAATCTGGGGAATCGACTCATACTCCCTGGCTGCTCCACCATCAAGGGTGGTGAGGCGGAGGCGCACGCAGATCAGGCAGAGAAAGATGCCCTCAAAACTGCGTGAGCCCACTGTGCACTTCCGGGAAGAAAGGGATGGGAGGCTGGAAGGTCTTGCCTTTTAATCCTCCACATACACCCATCTAGTCGGTCCGGCCGCGGGGCTGGGGGATAAACCATCTCCAGACCCACGACCGAAACAGCCCGGTAAAGCACGGTTATCATGCCTGTTTCAAGATCGGCCGCCGCAGCGCTCGCTCCCGAGGGGAGGGAGCGGAGGGGCGAAAATCTTTTATCAGAGCATGACAGCCCAGCCTCCGATGCAGCAGTGGACATCTGAGCCTCGGTGTCATCAAGTGAGAGGGCGGCCATCCGAAGATGGAGCGCTTCTCTCACTCGAAGCTTGGATGGAGCGCGTGGAGGAGCGAGAGGTCCACAAGCCCGAGGGCGGCAGATTTACTCTCACTGTAACCCTCAGATCTGCCCGAGTGCCCAGCCGCGGAGCGGGGGACAACTGGGGTGGGTGGCTCTTTTGTAAGAGCGAACCGCGATCTTAACTGCGCAACAGACATGCCACCGAGTGATGGCATGCACTGCCCGCGAGCACTGCATTAACATGCTGGACCCCCAGACATGAAACGCAGTGCTCGTGCCCATCATCCGAGGACAGGAAACCACCGCATCCAGAAACGCACAGTCGGAGCGACGTCTTGAAAAAGACGTGCTGCACGACCGTGTTGCTCTTTTAGGAAATTCGCAACAATACATACCGCTCTGGAGGACCGGACCCAAAGGACGCCAGGCAAGGGAGAAACCCAGCTCGACCGTCTGCCACTGCGTGTCACACACTCTGGACCGGGAGATCGCTCTCGTTCACTCTCTGTCTGAAACTCAGCTGGAGGAACCCTCATCGACTCTCTCAGAAGGCTGTTGAAGTCTCTGAAGTGAAAATGATGCTTGGCTTTGCGCGTGCTGTGCTCTTATAGCAAATTGATTGCAACGAGCATCAGGTGCGCAAGCTGAAGCTGCCAACTCATTGGCATTTCATTGGCCCGTTTACATACTCTTTCAGATGATTGGCTTTCTGAGTGAAATCCCCATAGTGGAAGTTTCCACATAGCATTGAAGTTCCCCTCCCGAAGGGGAACACAATGTTCTTTTCTCCAATTGTGAACTGTACGCTATATAGTGGATAGGATGTAATTTCAGACACAGACATGAATTGAGTGTACAGTCAGATGCAGATTCAAAACATGTGTCTAACTTCAGCTTCATTTTACTTTAAACTTTTATGCCAGCCATGCAGGGACTTAAAACAAGCTATGCTTATCTTGGTTGCTGCAGCTCTGCACTGTTGTTCACAATAAGCAGGTATCTTATATTAGCTTTTGGTTAAAAAAAAAAAAAAAAAACAACAACCCAAAACGTAAGACCTTTCTCCTTTCTGTTGTTGTTCAAACACTGGATGTGAATTTATTCAGTCATTGTTTACTATATTGGACTTGTATTTATTTTTGGAAAAGAGCAGCTTGAATGCTTTGCAAATGATCTTTTGTGTGTTCTTTAGAGTAGAGCCGAGATTATAGATAGGAATATGTAATTGTTTAATAAATATGTAATTTATTATTAAATTGTAACCTTTAATTCAGCGTGTACATAGCTGCTTTATTAGGGATGATTCACTTTTGGTTATTCTGTTGATTATTAAACCTTGTTTAATCTGTATAACCTGAGAATGTGGTGATGCATAAAAGAGTTTAATCTTTCAAAAGTAAAGTCGGGACAAATGAAAAAAAGAAAAGTAAATATGATTAGTAGTTGTAGTAGTAATAATTACATGTATTTGCATAAATATTTGATGGCTAGTAAAAAGCTATTTTTGGCTGCAAAATTTTTGACGTCACTGACCATTGGCAGGTGTCGCAAAAAGTTAATTTTAGGCATTTTAAGTATGTGTGTATGGCTGTATTTTTTTCTGTATAAATAAATAAATAAATAAATAAATTGAATAAATAAATATAAATCATAAATAAAAAAATTATAAATCAATAAATAAAGAAATAAATACATAATAAAAAAATAAATAATAATAAGTAAAAAATAATAAGCAAAATAGTTAGAATAAACAAATGAACAAATAATAATAAATTAAAAGAAATAAAAAAAAAAAAATATATATATAAATAAATTTAAAAATATATATAATAAATTACAATAAATAAGACAAAAGTAAATAAAAAAAATAAATAAATAAATAAATAAATAAATAAATAAATAAATAAATAAATACATTTCAAATATTTCATTATCGATATCAACTCTGACTGTACGTCAACATGACTTGTTATCTTGGTCTCCCAAATAACGTTCCGCCTCCTGATTTACGACTATAGTTTAAATTACCCACAATGCAATTACACCTAAACTAATGAGAAAGCATTTAATTGAGGAGAGGGCTTCCGCATCCCCGGTGCATTGGGCCTGTCAGCCATGAAAATCCACACGCTTGTAAATTTGCTCCCAATTCCCCGTTCGACTCATCTCTCGACGGCTGACAAAAAGTGCCACACTGATCCTGACGTCTATCGAATTGAGCCGAAAAGGCCACCCCCACCCCCACCCACCACTCCTAAAGGAATCACGAGTCTTAATCACTTATTTATCTCTGGCACTTAACGACAAATGATTTCAAACTTGTGGGATTTGCCAGTGTATCATGCTCTGGCTACTGTCAGTTCAATCATGGAGTGGCTCAAGCTCTTCTCTCCCCATCTCTGTCCCGATCACTCACTCGCTCACCCAGATGCTGTTTTTCTTGACACCGCGGTAAACAGCTGCGCAACACACACATTCCTCTGATAGCGCTGCCCGGAAAATGACAAGCGTCCTCCATCTGCTGCTAGCATCAGGTTTTTTCTGAGCTCCGCTTGCACATATTTACATCAGCCATGGAAATTTAGCAGTGGCCGTATCTGGTTTGAACATGTCGACCGTATGCATCTCATCTGCTCACATATGAGGAGGAGTGTGTGTGTGTGTGTGTGTGTGTGTGTGTGTGTGTGTGTGTGTGTG
>CAIGQZ010033231.1:9334620-9351936 GCA_903798205.1 Danio tinwini
GCACATGAGGCAGCAGAAGACAGATGCTGGTGAAGCACAGGCCTCCTGCTGTTCATCTCAAACCCTCCGTCACTGACACTGCAAACACTTTCCTGCAGCCAAGAGGCTCCTTCAAACCGAGGGGCTTCCAAACCACATTTCACAGTACAGCCGAGACATCAACATGCTGAGGAATATTTTTTCCCTGCAATTCCGGTCTCTCTGCAGAATACAAAAGATGATTAGCTCATTCAAACGTGAATGGGTTTATACGTCTAAAGCATATACTTTTAAAGGGGTAGTTCACCCAAAACCGAAAATTTACTTGCTATTTTCTTACCATGATGAGTTTTTTTTTCTGTTGAACACAAAAGAACCTGCAAGCATTGACATAAGATATGTAGACCTTTTTTTCTCCGTTCTCATTAGCTCTGGAAACCTCCATGGATCAGACTTTGTCTGCATCGGTCCAGGCTAATTTTTAGGTTTTGTTTGGCTGTTCAGACAGAATCTGTCATGTGCCAATGTGGAATTAATTACTCGTCTGGATCCTGATGTTCTCACAATGCAATGTGTCTGTGTGTGTGTGTGTGACGTGGGTAACTTATAAAAAAAAACTGAGGTGAGATGATGGTGTTATGCTTCTGATAACTGGCTGTGATTGGAAAATGGCCATCTGTATTTGCTGTTAAACAGCCTAGTTAAGCAAAGATGGGCTGTTGTTTTGCAGATGTTACTTTGATGTTTGAGTTTGCAGTGTGTAGTGAAATGTTAAAGTCGATGTATCTGAGTTTTTGACTCTTCTAAATCATTAAAATACTATAATATATTTGCATATACACTACCTGACTAAAGTCTTGTCATCAATCACAGTTGTAAGAGCAACAAATAACAACTTGACTTCTAGTTGATCATTTGGAAAAGTGGCAGAGGGTAGATTTTTTCCAATGAATCATCTGCTGAACTGCATCCCAAACATCCTAAACACTGCAGAAGACCTATTGGAACCCACATGGACCCAAGATTCTCACAGAAATCAGTCAAGGTTGGTGAAGGAAAAATCATGGTTTGGGGTTACATTCAGTATGGGGGCGTGCGAGATCTGCAGAGTGGATGCAACATCAACTGCCTGAGGTATTAAGACATTTGTGCTGCTTATTACATTACAAACCACAGGAGGGCAAATTCGTCAGCAGGATAGCGCTCCTTCTCATACTTTAACCTCCACATCAAAGTTCCTCAAAGCAAAGAAGGTCAAGGTGCTCCAGGATTGGCCAGCCCAGTCACCAGACAAGAACATTATTGAGCATGTTTGGGGTAAAGTGAAGGAGGAGGCATTGAAAATGAATCCAAAGAATCTGGGAGTCCTGCAAGAACACTTTCTTTGCCATTCCAGATGTCTCTATTAATAAGTTTTTTGAGTCATTGTAGAGATGTATGGATGCAATCGTCCAAGCTCATGAGAGTCATACACAATAATAATTCCTTATCCACTGCACCATGACTTTATATTTAAGACTGGACATTACTTCTGCTAAGTGACAAGACTTTTGTCTAAGCAAAGTCAGACCTTACTGTCCTTATTAAATGATTAATAATCAAGACATGATCATATTTTATTTTGGTAAAATAAGCATAATCTAGAGGCATTTGCCTTTCATATAAGCCACTTCTGATACCAAATTGTCAACTAGAATGCAAATTATTATTTGTTGTTCCTAAACTTGGATATGCGACAACTTTTACCAATTATATTTCAGCACCCTGGGTTGCCTTCAATATTTTGAGTTTGGACTGCAATACCCTATTTAACCACTGGATTTGTTCTTCAGGGTTTGGGCTTTCAGCAGTGTCATTTATATTACATTGAACTGAACTAAACTGAACTCTGAAAACTAGACTGAAGAAGTTTCAATTTACAAGAAAACTTTATGTTAAGGTGCTTTGACCCAATCTACTTTGTAAAAGCACTATAGAAATAAAGATGAATTGAGTTGAATTAAAAAGAAGTGCAAGAGGACATTCTGTATCCTGAAGTGTGGTTGCTTTTTTACAGTGGGACAGAGGCTTGGGGGATTTAAGTTGTATAAAGTGGAAAAGTGCTTTATTTTAGTGGTTGATCGTATATTACTGAGGCAGATATTTGTCATTATTCAAATATGAGCATCTGCTGATAAGTTTTTCTTTTTGGCTGATTTGTTTGAGGTGGGATTTTTACTCTGAGTATGTCACTGCCTGACCACACTGTGCTTGAGAACCACTGTTCTAAAGTAATTTTATTTTACACTTATTTTTTTATCAATTAAAAGCAATAATTAGCTATTAATTAGCTTTTATTTAAATTTAATAATTAATTTAAATATATACATATTTATTATATTTTATAATATACCACACTGCTTTCCAAGATCTGTCTTCACAAAACCCCATATCAATCGACCACTACTTTTTTACATCAGGGTTCCCATGAATATCCTTTAACATAGTTTTTCACCACTCAAAGTTCTTTAAAATGCTAAATGGTTGTTTGAATTATGTCATTAGTGGTTCCATGAGGAACCCTTAACATAGAACCTTTCATTTGCCCCAAAGTACTGGCACAGGTTCTTCAGGTTGCTCAGTGACATCACTGGTTGCATGAAAAACATTTAACATAGAACCTTTCAATTACATTTTAAGAGTTTACACCTAGCTGATGATTGATTATAAGCTAATTTGGCATGCTGTCCCAGGAGAGACCCCTGAGCTCATAAGATTCTCGAGCCCTGGGCTCCCTCCCATTGCAAGGCGAGAGGGGAGTTTGAGCTCAGGTAGATCTCGAGAACTCCCCTATCATAGTGTCTGAAGAGCAGATAGTAGCTTCTCTTAAAAGAGAAAAGTACTAGGTAGGAGCAAGTCTATAGTGTTGATTTGGAATAGTCAATAAACTTAGGTTTCATGTTTTTGATCGGTGGGAGGAAACCGGGGAACCGTGCAAACTCCACACAGAAACGTCTGCTGGTTTGGTTAAGCCTGGAACCAGAGATGTTCTTGCTGTGAGGCAACAGTGCTAAGCACTGGGTCACCATGTCACCCATCTAGAAAGGAGTAGGGGTGGAAGGGGAGATTTTTCAAAGTGAAGATTGCGGTGATACGTAACCCAGGGTATTTGTAGTAGCTTAGGAATCCTCTGATTGGTGCAATGAGAATTGGATAATGTGGGTCCAGCCACTAGCAATCATAAGCACGTGATCCTCTCAAAATTAGTTTATATATAAACGTCACTAAATGTCTTTACAGCAGAAAATGGTTCTTCAGGTTGGTTATTGGCATTGATTTATGGTAGGAAAAGTATTTCAGATTATGTACTCTTGTCAATCATTTCTTGGAAAAAAACACTAACACTGACCATGCTTCATTATAATAGATTCAGCTTATTTACACACTAAGAACTGTTCACTAAAGTGTAGAATGGCGTCACTAAACTCCTGAAAGCATTTGCATTTGTAATATTTAGGCCTACATTGACATGAAAGTGCGAACAATTCAAATTCCATTTGAATATTCCACTCCAACATGATAGACAGGACTATGTTCCGTTTCACTTTGATTTCCTTGTACTCGTCGACAAGCCCTCGTTGTCTTCCGAGCGGCTGTGTTTATCAGCCCTTTCCAGCGGATGCAAAAAGTGTTTGAGCTGGGAAAACTTCGAGAAACATAGTAATGACGTTGGCGAAACTTCTGAAAACATTTATTAATCAGAGCCTGTGTTGTAATGGGTGCTAATTCACAAAATGATGATGCCAGCTGGCTCTTGTCACAGCTGCTCTGAAAAGGTCTAGTTTTTTTTTTGTCAACCACTGGCACCAGTGCCGGGCTGCTGGGATGATAAAATCGTGAATTCTGTCTATTTTTGTTCATCTGGATCTAATAATGTTTTATGGATTTTCCAAATGTACTTTATCAGTTGGAATTATGACCTAATGCCTAAAGTTTTGAGGGTAATCTTTCACTTTTTATGTTATCATTGAATGTTACATCATGGGGAAGTTAATTAAACGCTTTAAATACAATCTTTTAATGTTGATGTGTTCCTTTTCTGCACGTTTACTTT
Organism: Danio tinwini; assembly: GCA_903798205.1. Classification (NCBI taxonomy): domain Eukaryota; kingdom Metazoa; phylum Chordata; class Actinopteri; order Cypriniformes; family Danionidae; genus Danio; species Danio tinwini. The sequence continues at coordinate 9,338,693 of CAIGQZ010033231.1, forward strand.
TTGCACTAATTACAACATCTCTGTTTGCTAATCAACATTTAACGATGGATATCTTTTAATTGTGTATTCTCAATTTGTGTTTGCAGACACATCGAGAACTGGTCCTTGCAGACGTTGAAAGATCTTGACATGGAGTTGTACACTGGGCTTCAGAGACTGTAAGTACCACACCGTGCAGAGGACTGATGACACCGCAAGCAAACCAATGTGTAGCCAATGCCAGAGCGCTGCAATAAAGTAACAAGAACTCACTAAAGATAGCTTTGGATTTGACATCTGCAGGAGCATATTGCTAGCGATAGCATGCTAGCATGGGGCGAGTTTCACAGTGGCATCCAAATGCCTTTTTCAAGCCAGCCCCACATAAAAAGTGCCTCCCCAAGGCCTGCTTTAAAATGATCAAATAATACAGCTGAAGTAGTCAGAAAATTTAATTACATCCCCAACGCCTTCCATCTTGTCAAGACTTTCTTTACCTCATTCAGTATCTTTTTCATAAGTGGGGCTTCCTCCTTCACAAGAACCCCTACTGTAGCTCAGAAACCAGGAGCAATAATTAATAAGGTTCTCATTAATGGTTAACTCTTACCGTCACTATTTAAAGGTTTAGTACACCCTAAAAAGTTTGGCTATTAATTAGTCAACCTCATGCTGTTCCAGTCCCCTGAGACATTCGTTCATCTCCAGAACACAACTTTTAGATATTTTAGATGACATCTGGAAGCTCTCTCATTCTCCATTGACGGCTATGGTCATGAGATGTTCAAAATGCTACTAAATCTATCTATCCATCCATCCATCCATCCATCCATCCATCCATCCATCCATACATCCATCCATATAATGACTTTAACTGTTAAAAGTTATAAGTTAAATAGTTAAAGTTATTAGTAACTAATAAAGTTATGGTAACTAATAATCTTCTTGGTTTTGATTGCAATGGAATAAGGAAAAATGTGCACTTCTGTAAAGCTACTTTGAAACAATAATTATAGTAAAAAGTGCTATATACAACAAAAATAAGTGGTCAATTGTAAGTATATGAACACTAGAACACTTTTGTGCACACAAACAAAAATAATCTGTAAAAATGTATTTCATTGCCAGTATGTTTTCTTCCTTTTCAGGCTGTCAGGCTGTACGTTTACTATATGCGGTCTGATGTGTTGCTATTAGAGCACAAATGTCATATTGCCCTTAGTAAATGTGCAACCGAATCTAACATGTATCCTCACAGACAAAACAAAAGTTGTTTATAGAGTTTATTTTGGTGCACAAAAGCGTTCTTAGAGTTTCCTACAAATAGAGTTGGAAGGCAGGAGGAATGTTTTAGCATTTTTGGTTCCTTTTCTGAACAATTAATGTATCGTGACTGTTGTTGTCTATGGAGGATGACGGAACTCTCAGATTTTATCTGAAATATCTTAATTTGTAACAACCAAAAGAAATAAAATGAGCTTCAGAGTAAGTAATGTCATGATGATCTTTGGATATGGGATTCTGTTAATTATGCAAAGCAAATCATCAGTTCAAGGCAATTGAAAAATAGTGGGAAAAACTTATAAAGCCTATATTCATATGGCTAATATATCAAAAACAACAACCATGCACCTACGTGTTGCAGTTAACTTGCCTTCATCAGGGTATGTCACATATGTGCGGCTGGAGTTCATTCAACATGACAAATGACATGATTAGATATCTAAACAGTACAGAAAATGATATGACTCAAACAGTAATATTAAATGTATTATTGAAAATTAATTAGAGAGAGACAGAAAAAAGTTATCCCAGCCGGCACAGGACGTCAACATGACGTCAGATTGACGTTGTACCCCAACGTCGTGGGTACATTGCATTTTGTTTGGATATAAAAATGGGGTTGATGTCAGAATTCAACAGGCCGATGTCAATATCCAACGTCTAACCTAAAATCAACCAAATATCAACGTCTTTTGACGTCATTATTGGACGTCAAAATAACATTGTTCTTAGCTAGTCATTGAATGTTTTGTCACCTGATGTCACAACCTAAATCTAAACCTAATATTAATGTCTTATGACGTTGTGAGCCTGCTGGGATAATACAGCATCATTACAAAGGCCAAAAATATAATGCAGAAAGGAATGTCAACAATATGGAAGTAACAAAAAATGTCAGTCGAAAAAACATAATAATAAAAAAAGTTACAAGAGCTTACAGTTCTCCATTTAAACCTGAAAACTGAGTAGCTTTTAAAGTTTAAGCTTTTAAATATGTTCATTTGTGTTTTGAAGATGAATGAACGACACTGGTTTGGAACAGCATGTGAGGGTATGAGAGTAATTAATCACAATTTTTTTTTTAGGTGAACTAAACCATTAAATTAATTTGCCAGAACCTGGCCACTACAGAGTGTTGCAAAAAAATCGAAAGTGAATGTGTGATCACATCATTTTCGAAGGAAACTTCCTTGAATCAGTCTGGTCTGAGATCTTTATTTAGGCCACCGTTTACGATTTCAAATACGAAGTTGATAATTATCTGTGTTAATCATCATTATCATTGGGCTTAGTTCTCCCACCTCATGCTAAAAGGAATACTTTGGTGTTATCGCTCCCGCAAACGCCCCTAATAACAAGAGCAGAAAGTGCTTTGTGCAAATAAACATCTCACAAATGCCAATGGTAAAAAAAAATGTATTCAATATACATAATTGATTCCAGCTGCCAGCGTAAATAACTCTGTGAGCAAGGATGCAGGCTCTTGATGATATTCTGCCCTTAATGATGTTACTTGAGGAGAGGAGACAGACTGGAAGTGAAGATTAGATGATGCTTTTTTTTCCCCTTTACTTTCACATTTCCCCTTTTGACACTGCTTCGAGACAGCTATGCAATTAGCAACCCGTTTGGCCCCTAGCTGCTGTCAGAACTATTTAAAATGACAAACGTGAACTGATCTTTCACTGTCCTCTTGGACCAATGATTTGCACAAATAATTCTTTTTGACAAATCTTTCAGGCTAATCAGAGCAACTTAGCGCAGCTTTTGACATTACAATAACCTAATTGTCCTTTGCCAGAGGTGGTTCATTGCATCTCTTACACTTTTTTTTAACTAATTTGTCATAACAGAGATAGCTACTGATGTTGCTCCAGCACAAACCAGAAAAGCTTGTGAGGAAAGAGATGTTAAGAAAAGATAAATGATTGACCAACTGGAGTCCAACTTTATGTTCATTAGATTTGTTTGTGCACCTCTGAAGTCGAGTGGAATTTTCTATAGAGATAAAGGTACCACTTTAGTATAGGGACTAATTCTTATCTATTAACTAGGGGGTTATTACCATATTGTTAATAAATTGACTGTTTATTAGTACTTATAAGTAGGGCCAGATGGAATCTGCAGACGTTTTTTGCAATTTTTGCGGAGAATTTTGGTAGAAATCTGCGGATTTCTGTGGAATTATTTTGGGAGTCTCATAACTAAAACCTTAATATGTGAAATATGTGTAATTTAAAGACTGAATAAATTCAGATTTACACACATTTACTCAAGTAAATAAACAGAATTAATGATGGGCTAAAAATCTGCAGAATTCTGTGAAAAATCTGCGGAATTCTGCGTGCGCAGATTCCGTGAGGGACATCCTTATCAAATATTAAATCCAACTGCTACTTGAATAACTATTAACCCTTATGTGCTGTTGGGAATGTTTTCATTCACTCTGGGGTGATTTTGAGTCTTAATTTGGCCATACATTTCTCTGTGTTTCAGCTAGCAGAATGATTTTTGGTGAAAAATCCTATTTTGACACATATTTTGAGAAAATGCTTTGATTTAATTTAATTTTTTTAATTCAGCAATACACTCTAGGCAAATTTACTACCCCGTTATTATGTTAGGGATGAAAACATCTACTAAATTAAACTGCTGTAAAGATGCATCAGATAAATATTTTTTTCTAGTTGTTTTTTGCATAAATCTGTTAATCAACCTCAGTCCTGATCAAAACTACTAAATTGCTTAGAAAATTGCAGGATTTTAACTTTTTAATTACCAAATTTGTAAATGATGTCACTGGTTTGATGAAAAGCACACGCAAAATTACATATTGCTTATTTAAAAAAGTAATTGTGGACTGGATTTCTTTTTTACCTTTTATCAGTCTTGGACATGTGAAACAACACTGCCTTTGATGCATTGTTTTTGATACTTTTTTTTTCTCCTTAATTTACTGTTGGTGTCTGTTTTTACCCCATTGACTTCTATTATAACTACATTTTTTAATTGCAAAACCATAACGCCATACAATCATGTGTTTTAATTGTTGGTTTTCCCTGTTGGGAAAAGGTAGAACTTGTAATTTTTACACCATTAACCCTTTAGATTGGCCTGTGCAAAAAAAGGCTTTGTTTCTGGATTTTATATAGAGTATAACAGCAAATTAAAGTGTGTCTATGTGTGTCTATGAGTGTGTGAGAGTGACATTTGCACACTTACCTTGGTGTGTCTGAGAAAATCAAAATATACATCTCAGCTCTCAGAACTACATGGAGTATACGAAAACAAAGACTGTGTATTTATGCACCATCAAATGTGGTTATAATGGAAGTCAATGGGGCAAAAACAGCCACCAACAGTACATTAGGGAAAAAACAATGAAAATCTAATGTAAGAATGAAAATTATCATACGCATTTGTTTATATGGCAAAACATGTATTTTTTACCAAGACTGATTCCAAAGGCAGATACTGACTAGATCAGGGCCTGGTGTGTGGACTTTGGGGGTTTTACGATGTATGTTGATTGGTCAGTTTGTGTGTCTAAGTATTTGGGCTTTGGTCACATGGTCAAGAAAGATACAAAATAGTTAGTAAACTTTACTCTGCCTCTTTTCCTGCTTTGTGCTTTTCTTGCTCTGGGGTGCGTTTCCGAAAACCATCAATTGCCAACTAAGGTTGCAAGTTCTGTTGTTACAAATATCGTCTATTGATTTGGCGTTCCAACGAACATTTGCAAATTGTGTCACAAACTTGTACGCTTGCAACTACACCTCTGGAGTTGTAGTTAACAACATAGTTCCTGGCTATGTTCTATTCCCAGTTATCCCCCCTATGCACTATTCATTTAAAACATTCTAACATTTAAACTTGGAATAATAAAAAATAAATAAAAAGCATTAAAGTCATCTCTCGTAGGTGTAATTTAATTTCAAAGTATTTTTAAAGTTCAGTTTTAGCTATCTTCATGTTTACAATTGCGCTCTCTTCGCAGTGCACTCTGAAAATATTAATGTCATTTTGAACACAGCCGTGGCTCATGTCAAAACTATAGGTGACCTATTATTTAAAAGCGGAATTTACGTTACATCCCCAAAGCTTGTGAAAAAAAAAAAAAAACATAGTATATGTAAATGCTTTTAATTTATAGTAGGTTATTTATTAAGTATCTGTACTGTATATGACGTGGGCCTGTTGGTTAGAACATTTCTTCAGTGGTTTGCCTGTCAAATTGTAAAAGTAGACTTAAAAAAAAACTATCCTATTTAATAATAATAATAATAATAATAATAATAATAATAATAATAATAATAAACACATTAATTGTATAAATATTGTTGATAAAGTATTTTTTTTCATTTCCTAATAAATAATAAATATTAAATAGTTATTTATTATATGAAATATTTATTTCTAATAAATAATAATTTTTTTTCTTAATAAATCGCCTCATTATTTATTTATTTATATTATTTATATGTGTTATTAGAATAGCTATAGTTTTAGAATAGAATATGTAATGTTCTCATTATTTGTAAAGGAAACATTGACCCTACATGTGCCGTTTACAAATATTTCAATTAATATGGAAAACGAGTGCACGTTTTTACCAAAACTAATATTAGCTTTATTTTATGCATAAAACAATATAATTTGCACAAAGAAATTATGGGGTTCTTCTCTAAAGAAGTTTTCACTCCACCTCGTTTAGAGCATCATTATGGGCATTTTACGTTATAACTAACGTGGTTCCAACGACAAATCTGCGACAGAGAAACTACGGGTTTTGGGAAACACTCGTCACTACATGGTTCTTTTCCCAAACGATGCATCGTACTATGATAGTTCAGCCGCAAGTTATGTCGCTGTTTGGGAAACGCACCCCTGCTCCTCTCCTGCTCTAGAGTCTATCTTTTCTGACTCTGTCAGGCTATCTTCAAGGCCTACTCTCTTTGTATCTTTCTCTCCCCCTCCCCCTGTCTCTCCTTCTCTCTCAGGTAACTTTATTTTACATTTAAGCTGGGTACAATTTTCATATGTTTTTATCATTCCATATTATATAATTTTTTTTACAGTTATTTGTAATTAATTCAGCTGTAACCATAGATAATTATTGTCATTAAATCATCTCATTTTTAAGTATTTGTGAATTACTTTTGATTTAACATCAATACTTAATTGCTTCATCTTGCAATACAATACAATCACATAATAGCACAATAATAGCATAATCTCCCATATTTTCAGCTATTAGTGCTACCCTTATTTCCGCTTTTGGTATAAGATTGCAGAAGGATGTGTTGACTAGAAATGCAGTTTTCACCATCATACTGATAACTTTTTCGTCATCCGGCAGAACTACAGTTTGGACCACTGTAGTTAAAATACCATTCTATGTCCACGACATGTGAGGTTAAAAAAAATCCAGTCCACAATTACTTTCTATATTGAAAGTACATCATTTTATGTGTGTTTTTTTTCACCAAATCAGTGACATCATTTGTGAACTTGGCAATTAAAGAGTTAAAATCCTATAAATAAAAAATATATATTTAGTAGTTTAATCAGGACTGAGGTTAATTAACAAATTTATGCAAAAATAAAGATAAAATATATGATGCATTTTTAAAGCAGTTTAATTTAGTGGATGTTTTCATCCCCAACATAACAAAAGGGTAGTCAATTGAACAATGCACAAGGGTTATTAAGCAACAAATTAGGAGTTTATTAAGCTAAAAGTCATAGTTAATGGTTTGCTAATAGTACATTAAAATAAAGTGCGACCAAAATAGATTAATGGGATATTTTGGTGAGAGGACAGTATTTGAAGAGGACATGAAATTTTGTCCTAAAATGAGCAATTTTCAATGTGTAGGTTGAGTAATTTTACTTTTATGGCAAAGAATGGCTTATTTTCATTGCTTTTAATGACAAATAAATGGATATAAACACAGGAAGTTGAGAAAAAGCTAATTGTATAACAAGGTTTCACATCAGAACTCTTTGTTTATATGTTTTTCCAGTTCACAGCATCAAATGTATTATTATTGTTGTTAAAGTTTTCTCATTCTTAGGGAATTACTAATTCATGTTTATTTGTCGCTTCCATTTCAGGAACATTGTGAACTGCAACTTGCGTACGATCCAGTCGCGAGCCTTTGCTAAGAATCCCCACCTGCGCTACATGTGAGTCCTGCGTGCTAAATTCCTCCCCTGATTAAACCCTTCATTTGAAAGTCAAGGGTTTGTTTCTAAAGATGCATACAGACAGAGATGTATAGGGAAGCTGGGTTCATTTGTTTACCTACACTAGGCATTTCCTATATAGGCCATGTTTAGCAAATGGGGATGATGCATTTTCCATCTTTGGATGCTTTGTGTGGTATCATGACTGCTCTTATTCAAGTGATGCCTCGGCCCTCTGTGCATAATTTATGAAGATAAAGTTCTCTGCACTGTGTTACAAAGCATCACCCGCAGCCATTTTTCACAAGTGAGCTTCTGCGAGCAAACGCAGACACATACGTTGGTTTTAATCTCTAAAGAGCAGCTTTGCAGACCGCTTGTTAACATATCGTCTTTGTCTATAGCTGTTTGATGATTTCAAATTGCTTGACCGAAATGACTCCTTTCGATAATTGGCTTAACAATCTGCGCCATAAAGCAGCGGCGTGTGCTTCTTGAAATTCTCTGTGTTAGATTGCCTGCTCGCTTCCTCATTCTGACAGTCAGCAAAGACCCTCTGTTGTGTGCTCTGAATAAACAAAGATTGTTTGAGGTAGAGCTGCCTGAGTTGCAGGGGGAAAAATTGGTGGAGAATGCGGGCAATGAGAGAGAGATGATTTACTTAATGAAGGCTGAATGGGACGAGTGTGACAGGACTGTTATTTCCCAATTTCCTGCCAGTGAGCAGTGGAAAGGACATGGAATCGCAGGCTGTCACCTCCACACAGTCCGCCCCAATTTGTGCTGTCCATCACGCTGCAAATGCACTTCTTATTTTCTCTCTGTCATAAAGAGACGGGGATGAGATTTTTGTGTTGGTGAGCGCTTCCTGTGAATGTCTTGTGTACAAAATGCACGGGAACTCTTTGTGTCATGTGTTTGTCACTACATGTGTCCACTGTTAGCACTTTGGTAGGGTGTGAGGGAACATTTATTCATGTCAAGCTTCAGGTACGAGCTAGACAGAAGCAGTCCCTTTGCTTAAACTGTGTTTGCACTTGAGCTACGGTGCATGTGTATAGAAAATTTTTCTGGTGGACTATTAAAGAACACAACACAAAAGTTTCCCAGAAATCCTGTCAAATTCAATTAATTAGGGGTGCATTTCCAAAAGTATTAATTTTAGTTTTTATTTCGTTTTGACTTTTTTTATTCAAACTTAGTTTAATAACTAGTTAAAACTAGTTTTTATATTTTGAAATTGCTTAGTTTTAGTTTTTATTAGTTTCAGTGTTAGTCCCCCCCCCCTAAATTTTGATATTTGTTAGGTGCAAGATTTAAAATCATCAGAATAAATATTGTAAATAACTCAACCAAAGATACATTTTTGAAACGTATTCAGAGGACACATGACTACTATCATCTACCACGATAATTTTCCCATCCTCAAATTCAAATACAACAGCCCACAAGTGCAATATGTGTGCAATTACAGCCTGATCTCAAGAGGAAATGTAACTATTTTACGTTTTGGCAGTTTAGTGGCTAATTCATACGAATTCAGTTGTAAAAATGTAATATTTTATTAAAAAGAAGCGTGGCACCCAACCCCGGCCCAAACCTAATCGTCATTGGGGGATAAGCAAATTGTGCTTAATAGTATGAATGAGATTGTACAAATTCATACGAATTAGCCACTAGATCAAAAAGTTACAAATTGTCGTGAGATTGTGTTGGTTATTCTGCTTCTGAGGTTAGAAGCTAATGGGATCGGTAATACAGAAGTAATACTCATTTTGGGCACAAATGTGTTCAATTAATACTTTTAAGTGTCTGGTGAGGTCGTATTTAATATTGTCACGGTGCTGTCATGTCTAGCTGTTTTTTTTTGTCGTGGGAGCAACAGCGAGGACTGACTGGAGGAGGATCGGCTTGATCTGGCCAGTGGCATCATGATTACAGACTCGGACGTGCTGTACAGTCAAACACCTGGTGTAAAGCTTACTTCTAAAACCTTATGTATTAAATACATGTACTAAGACAAAAATGTTATAATTTTAGTTAGTTTAAATTAATTTTGTAAGTATACAATACAGTTTAAATACATAATACAGTTTTCGTTTTTATTTTTATTTCAGTTAACGAAAATGTTTTTTCAATTCTAGTTTTCGTTTTTATGTTCGTTTTTGTTAACTGTAATAACCTTGTTCTTAGCAAACTAAGATCGCAAGTGCCATTGTTACAAACATAGTTTGGTGATTCAGTGTTTCCTGAATCCATCGTTTCAATGAACACAGTCATAATCTTTGATAGTTGGAACTACACTTCTAGGCCTGTAGTTAGAAGCATAAGCATGGCTATATTCTATTCCGATATATTCTGTCCCCCCATATGCCCTAATTCCTTTCAAATACTTAACCGTTCACTTTGAATGATTTTACATCAACAAGTTAGTTGTCCTGCTCACATTTTATGCAACTTGCTCTCAAATTACAAATTTGTTTAACGATCTTCAGACTGGCAATTGCGCTCCTTTCTTAGTGCACTCCACAAATATGTATGCCATTTAAAATAAATGGCTTGTGAAGAAAGGTGACCTTTATGATTTACATTTTTTTAAATATTGGGCAAATCAAACATACGTATATGTTGAGTATGTCAACATTTTAAACTCAATAATAATAAAAAAATATGCTTAATTTTTTTGATTCTGAAATTAAATGTAATTTTAAAGTCAACAAATAAACAAAAAAAATCATTTACATGTCATCGTATAGCTACATGTTTTTGTAAGTGTTTTTAATGCTTTGTTTACAACAGTAAAAATATATGTAATATTCATAAAAAAATGTGTAAAAAAGTAAATGTTTTGTTTTAATTAAGTATGGAAGGAAAAAAGAACACAGCAAGCAAACAAGCTGATTGCTTATCACTCGCATAATTCATATAAGATTAACATATGACAAACAAACAAAATAACTACATAGATAAATTAATAATCGATCATTATGGACGTTTTGCTTTTTAACGAAGATGGTTCAGACTATGGATCTCTGACAGAGTTTTGGGAAACACTTGTCAATGCAGTACAATATTTTGCCAACAATGCATCATACTGTGTTGATTCAGTCATGAGTTAAGTTGTTGTATGTGCCTTACTTATCATACCTTCAGCCAGTGATAGGTGTAATATCTGAGACTGAAACGGAGTTTAATCCACAAAGCACTAGTAATCAAGCAGCGGTGATCGAAACAATAGATATCGGTGTGTCTTTCTCTTGAGGACTCTGTGTTAGTGTGTGTGAAAGTCTGCAGGCGTAACAACAGTAATGCTAGTGTCTCTTTTTTGGCCTTTTTGTTTTATTCTCCATCCCGTGTGTGGTCTTCACAGAGCTCTGACTTTTATGAGCGAGAAATCCCAGAGATTTCCAGAAGTGCCATTCACAACAGACAAGGGGTCAGGTCCCGGGAACAAAGCAGCAGTGTTCTGATCCGTTTCCCATTTCTGTTTTATGCCCTTAAAGCTTTTGACACCAATGATTCATATTTCACAGGGAACTCAAATACACCATTGCTGTTCTGAATCATTATGCTGAAAAATGATTTTTTTTTGCAAATAGTTTTGTTTTGTGTACATCAAAAATCCCGAAAATGGCATTTGTGCATTATAAAAAAAAATATTTTAGAGATTATATGTTGTAGGGTTGGGTCGATGATGGCCGATAGACATCATGACGCTGAGTCAGCATCGCGATCCTCCGCCCCGGCCCTTTCGCAGCAGCAACCCGCTCACGAAAAATGCACACTTAGGCTCCGTTCACACTGCGAGGCTTAGTGCTCAAATCTGATTTTTTCTCAGATCAGATTATTTTGCCTAGCTGTTCACACTGTTGTTATAAATGTGGCCAATATCAGATTTGCAGTGTGAACAGATCAGGGTCGTAAACTGACCCGCATGCGCAGAAGTACAGTTACGGACAACACAAAATGTCTAATTATGCACACAATGTGTATATTGTATGAAGCACGTTGTCAGATTATGCTTAATATGATTAATGCCCTTCTCACAGACAACCGTGGTGTATTACATGAACTGTAAAGGAATGTTCTGCTACTACTAATGTGTATTTCGGCATTTGAAACCTAAAATACGTCCCTTGTAATTGAAAACACTGATCATTTAAAAAAATCAGGGAGAACATGCAAACTTCACACAGAAACGCCAGCTGACCCAGTCGAGACTCGAACCAGCAACCTTCTTGCTGTGAGGCGACAGCACTACCTACTGCACCACTGTGTTGCCTATATTATATTATATTATATTATATTATATTATTCATTTCGGCTTAGTCCCTTTATTAATTTGGGGTCACCACAGCGGAATGGACCGCTAATTTATCCAGCATTTGTTTTACGCAGCAGATGCCCTTCCAGCTGCAACCCATTTCTGGAAAACATCCATGCACACTCATTCACAACGGACAATTTAGCCTACCCAATTTACCTGTACCGCATGTCTTTGGACTGTGAAGGAAACCGGAGCACCTGGAGAAAACCCACACAAACGCAGGGAGAACATGCAAACTCCACACAGAAACGCCAACTGACCCAGCCCAGCCGAGGTTTGAACCTGCGACCCAGCGACGTTCTTGCTGTGAGGTGACAGCACTACCTACTGCGCCACTGCGTCGCCGTATTATATTATATTATATTATATTATATTATATTATATTATATTATATTATTCATTAATTTTTTTTTCGGGTTAGTCCCTTTATTAATCTGGGGTCACCACAGCAGAATGAACCCCCAACTTATCCAGCATTTTTTTTTTTTTCGCAGCGGATGCCCTTCCAGCTGAAACCCATCACTGGGAATTATATTATATTATATTATATTATATTATATTATATTATATTATATTATGTGTAAATGTACATAACATATATACAATTATGCATTTTAACAATTTTATAATATTTATTTTATGAAATAAAATTTAATATATTTTTATATACATAAAAAATTTTTAAATGAAAAAAATATATATATGCAGAAGGTCAATAAAGCTGTGTCATGAAATAAATATTTGGTAAAAGATTAGAAAACCTATTTTAATTATTATTTTGCTGAATCATGCAGATTAAGACCGAGAACATTCAGGTCGGTTTTCCATTTACATCGTCTTTACTAGTAACTTTTGGCAGCCTCTTGTTTTGGCGGTTCACCAAGCTTTGTGACCCTTGCTGTGCGAGTTTTATTGTCGAGGGACCTGTTGCCTTGTGTTTATACCTTGTTTTCATACCACGACCGCCAAAGGAAATTTGTTTTCAGCAGCTTTAGATAAAAGACAAAGAAATCAATACGGGGGGCCTATTGCTTTGGTCGACCTGTTTTTTGAAGTGGGGCGTTCGCTTTCATGTGTCTGCTAGCTATGTGTGCCGAAATTAAAGGTTGCCTTCTGGATTTCAACGTGAGCGTCCTTTTTTTTCATTGGACAATGGAGAAGAGGACACAATATGTCCAGGAATGGTTATCATGGGTATCTTGTAAAGGTTATTCCCGTGAGGAATGGCAGAGGGGGACCATGGAGTAACTCTCATTAAAGCCTCCCAGTCTTTCACCACAACAATGCTTGGAACAAAATGGCACACTTCTTTTATGTAGACCGCTCGCTAGCTTTCATTTATGTTTATGTAGACTTTTGATAGACAGGTATGTTCAAATTCAATTAGTGCTGTGGTGATGCAATGTTATACAGTTGAAGTCAGAATTATTAGCCCCCTATTTATTATATATATATATATATATAT
>CAIGQZ010033231.1:9364201-9376869 GCA_903798205.1 Danio tinwini
GTGTGTTATTTATTTATTTTATTGTTTTTTTTATTATTTATTTACTTATTATCAGTCTTTTATAAAGTATTATTATTATTATTATTATTATTATTATTATTATTATTATTATTATTATTATTATTATTAAAAATTTTATTTACCCATTTTACACAATTTACAACCCCCCGGAATATCTGTAAAAAAGTATAACAATCTAATATACTACTTTATAATTTTTATGTTTTATATAAATTAATATTAACAACTTGTAATCATTTTCTTTAATTAAATAACATTAATATTAAAATGATAAGTGTAATTAAATGAATATATATATCCTATATATATATATATATATAGGTATACATGTTTAAAAAAACTAAAAAAAGATGAACAAATAATGGCCGTATTATAATGCTGTGTTTACACCAAACGTGGAACCCATGAAAAAATCCCACAAATTGCACATAAATGGATGAATTTTGAATTTACTAACTTCGTTCACGCGTCAAATTCACTTCACAATAGACACATAGATTTGGGTCATGGGGCAGGGCTTCTGTCTACCCTGTGACCCTAGCTTCATTACTTAAAGGGCACCTATTTTACCCCTTTTTTAAGATGTTATATTTATATTATGGTTCTTCTGAGTGTGCCAGTTTAGGTTTAGTTGATGTGTTGATGTTATGATGTGTTAAAAAGTGCCATTTTGGGGGCGTGTACACAGTTCGCTGTTTAAGGGGCGTGTTGCTTCACATGAAAATTAGTTTAGACTTCCCGCCTAACTTAACAAGGGGGTGGAGCCAAGAGCTCCCCACTTTGTGTATGGCAATAGACAGGCAGACTGAGAGAAGCAACATGAGTGAGAGGACCAGCATTCAGCCGTACATGTACAACTCAGACACAGACCAATCAGAGAGTACAAAATCATTTGTGTCTTTGTATAGTTTTACAGCCAACTGTATGCTAGTTTAAAGCTCCAAGCTTGTAGCCTACACCGAGACTAATAACCAAGCACACTGAATTAACTTTGACTGAAGGGCATCACACACCGGATGCACCGCGACACGGCGCGCACATGACATTTGAAAGTATCGCACATTTGCGGCGCCGGTGTGTGTCACCTGAAACTTATGCTTAGAAATCAGAAATGCATGCCGCTGCGTGGTACCGAGCTCGCACAGGCAATGCGCTTGCACTTTCCAGCTGTCTAAGTTTAAGGAAGACGCAATGAAAAGTACACATGTATGCAAACTCACCAAAACTCACAAACACTGGCGGCGAGGAGAGCGATAATATAGTGATTGTTGAGCCCAATGAGCCTTACATCTAAAAATAGAGCAAGGGTGTTTCTTTGGTGACGTCGCTTTGACTCACACACTGAAATCGGACGTGAAATAACATACTGAGGATATGGTAATGCGCACCTGTCAATCAATATTGGTGGGCAGGGGGACCGCACTCCTACGTCAAGTTGCGGTCAATCTCAAAACCGCTCCAATTGGTCCACAGTTTTTATGTTGTTAAATTGAAAAAAAAGGACTGGGTGTGTTTATATCACCCCAATATGACGGTCTATACACTATACTTAACATGTAAATCACTCGAACTTGACGCTTCATCCGTATCTGGTGTGACTCTAGCTTTGTTGCTAAATGGCCAACATGGATTTTATTGAGAGAATATCTGTTTTTAGGAAGGCTGAAAAACAGCATATATTTGTTCTGTGCTGTGTCTAAGTGCTCTAAGTCTTTTCAGACTGAGCTTCCGACTGAGCCGAGCCCAGTTTGGTGAACTGTTGTCCGGTGTCGGCAATAGGATTTCCCCTCGGGACACCAACAACAAGCACTATGTCAGAATCACACCTCTACACGAGAAAGCTCTTGATTGGTTAACTCAATTCATGCTGCTTCATTTGCATGAATTGCGTCATTCGGGCTGCCTAATTTGCACGAAATCCACCGCAGGATGTCTATTCTCATCTTTGCATTGACTTAACATGTAAATTAACTGTGCTCTCTGTGCCCACCTCTGTCTGTCAGTGGATCAACAGCTTCCTTATGGACAGGCAGCAGCTGGTGAAGCTGGGAAAACTCTCATCCAGTACCCGCACAATCAGCACTGGTGCCCCCCAGGGGTGTGTCCTCTCCCCATTGCTCTTGTCCTTGTACACGAATGACTGCACTTCAAAAGACTCCTCTGTCAAGCTCCTGAAATTTGCAGATGACACCACATTTATCTGCCTCATTCAGGACGGTGACGAGTCTGCTTACAGACAGGAGGTTAAGGAATTGGCTGTCTGGTGCAGTCACAACAACCTGGAGCTGAACACGCTCAAAACAGTAGAGATGATAGTGAACTTCAGGAGAAACCCCCCTGCTCTCCCCCCACTGAACATCATAGACAGCATTGTGGCAGCAGTGAAGTCATTCAGGTTCCTGAGCACCACCATCTCTCAGGACCTGAAGTGGGACACTCACATTGACTCCATTGTCAAAAAAGGCTCAACAGAGGCTGTACTTTCTTCGTCAGCTGAGGAAGTTCAACCTCCCAAAGAAGCTGCTGAAACAGTTCTACACCTTTATCATTGAATCAGTCATCTGCACATCAATAATTGTCTGGTTTAGCTCAGCTCCAAAATCCGACCTCTGAAGACTACGTCGAATAGTTCGGACTGCTGAGCGAATCATTGGTACAACCCTCCCTACTCTCCAAGAACTGTACTTATCCAGAGCGAGCAGAAGGGCTGCCAAAATCACTCTGGACCTCTCACACCCAGCACACTGCCTCTTTGAACTTTTGTCTTCTGGTCGACGCTACAGAGCACTGCGCACCAGAACAGCCCGACACAGAAACAGTTTCTACCCTCAGGCAATCCATCTCATGAACACTTGATGATAGTAATTGTGGAACCAACATCCCAACCTGCTATACACTTTTATACACACATACACTTATTTAACAACACACTTTACATGCCAATTTGCACATAACAGCTGCACATGTGCAGCTGCATTATGTTGTAAATAGTATTATAGCTGTACATACACGTGTCAATTTGTATATTGCATTCACTTTCACTTTTTAAAATATATTTATTATCTGTTTTTTAGTCCTGTCTGTAATTCTGTTGCACTGTAGAAGCTCTGTCACGAAAACAAATTTCTCGTATGTGTGAACATACCTGGCAATAAAGCTCTTTCTGATTCTGATTCTGATAAATCACTCACGCCTGATGCTTCATCTGTGTCTGGTGTGAATGCAGCATAAACTATGAATTTGAACATTTAACATAATATTTTGAGTTTGGTATTAATCATACTTACTCATATTTGTAATCATGCTTGTCAGACAACATAAAATGGGCCTTTATATACTGCATTCAATATCTTTTTCTAAATCAAACCTGAACTCAGAGTTACAGCAAAAGCTGCTGAACACAAGAAATACTGCAAATTTAGTAGCAAAGCATTCTGCTCACTGCAGTGTTTTGCAAGAAATCCAATATTTTTGAGCTGTGGTGCTCAATGCAAGCTCTAATATGAGTTTGTTCTGTTTGTCCCTCTTCTCCCTATTATTCCCTGTCATCTTTCAACTGTACCTACAGAATGAGTGTCAAAAGGCCAGAATTATTGCACAATAATGCTTGTTCTTGTTGGTTTTCGCTGCTCTGCAAAGTCAAATCTAGCATCCCTGCTGGTTTATGGCTCTCAGGAAATTGTTTAGCTCCTACCGCGGTATGAATATAATACTTCATTATGATTCCGCATTCCCAGAAGGCCACTGCAGCCTAACGCGCTGCCAACCCTTGGAAAGCCCAGGTTCCTCTGCGCCCAGTATTTTGATGATGGACCAAGTTTGCCAGGTGCACCTCTAATGCGCCGTGCACTTGCCCGTGCTATAATTAAATCTGTTCTGCTAATGATCTAATTAAAACCCACAGGAAGTCTAAGAAAGGACTACAGCGTTTCCATTAAGTAATGGCGTGACAAACTGGAGAACTTTGGCACTGGAGTCCACCATGTATCCCGTTTCTTGTCAAAAACATTTCCTAGCAAAGTTCATAGATTAAGGAAGAAGGACACAGGAATTGTTTAATAATATGCATTCCATTTAATGATAAACTATACAAAAGCAATTTAAAAGTAAAGAGCATCACCTCACAAATCAGTGTTTCCTAACCCAGTTCCTGAAGGCACACCAAGAGTACACTTCTGCAATCTCTTCCTATTCAAACACACCTGAATCAAATCAACAGGGCGCAGTTTTTCAAAAAATAAATCTGCATCAAATTGGTCCAGATTTGGAAATCTGTTTTGCTATCCAGGATTAACTGACCTATCTTATGTTAATGACAATTTTTTAAAGGAACATTGGGTTGGATTACTGTGATCCAAATTTCAGGATTACCAAATCCTGTTTACAAAAGTAAAATAAATGGAACCAACAGTGTAGTCTACTGGCTTAGCAAAGAACAACAGGTAGGCAAAATACCAGTGGCCGCAACCAGCCATTGTTTGTTTTAATGGTAAGAAACAGAAACACTGCAATCAAAAACAATTTGACATTTTTTAGTTTGTTCTAATGCAATACTGCTTTGATATTGTTTTGTAGTTGTTTACCATATCTTATTAGATGTGACATGCTTTATATAGGCTTCAATTATGAAGGAATTTATATATCATCAGTAACCATTAAGTTTGTGATCATTCACTTAACCTACGTTTTATTTTATTTGGTATAATCCTGTTTTTTTTGGACCAAGCAGATCCCAATCTGAGTTCAACATTTTGAATAACTCAAAGGGCTGGTTTGAGCCAAATCAAATGTAAGATTGGATTACATGGTCTGATCTTGATTCAAAATCTATTTCCAAGATTTGATCCAATCCGTGATCCAAAAGCCCACTGGATTACTTTTGAAAAAGTGGGCCCAGAACATTAGAAGAGACTGGAAAGCCTGAAATGAATAGGGCAGATAAGGGAAACATCCAAAAAATGAAACTGTTGGTGCGCCTCCAGGAACAGGGTTAGAAAACACATGACTGTCACCAAATTCACTTTAAGGCAAGTCATTCACTCGGTGGCCATCTTTAAAACACCTCTCAAACAGTATGCTCGGGCAAATTCCATTGTTGCCAAGCTTATGATTAAAATCCATACTAGTAATCACCAATAAAATTAAACAACAACTATCAGTTAAGTTTCATTTCTGAAAGTTTGAATCATACAAAATCTGCAGAAACATACATCTGGTCTGAGCCTCTCCCCCAGAGAATCGCCAGTCTATAGCGATCAATGATCGGCTTCTGTACTTTATTCACCATATTGACCATTATACTTTTGCCCATTCAAAACTATACAAGTCTTGTGAATTCTGTCGTCTTTGCTGTCACATAAACAAATCGACAACTTAAATGTCAACGGCTTGGTCCTTTCTTGCCTTTTACTATTGTCACTCAACTTTTGATCCTTCCAGGCTTTATTGGTGGGACTGGAGATTCAGACTCCACATCACTTGTCAAGTATAGCACCATTGCACCTTGCAAACCAGAGGTACCATTGATGCTAAGTTTGAATCCATCTCCCCCACTGTAAGCATCTTGGTGGACTCCCAATGACACATCCCTCATAGCAGTTGACAGTGGATAGCCTATTACATCCTGGTCTCCTGATGGCCAGCAATTGTACTTACGGATGCTTGGCAGCAAACCAACATCCCCCTCTCTCCCTGCTCCTCCCTATCATAGTGGAATGCCAACAGAAAGCTATTTACTCCCCTGCCTCCTGACAGCCAGCAAAGGTACCTATGGGTGCATGGCAGTGCTCCCTCTCCTTCTCTCAGTGTGATCATTTCCCATCAGTAGGATAGTCAGGGCACTGATCAGGGAGTCCGCCATTTTAAGTACTGTCAATTGCAATCCAGTAAACTGAAACATCCATCCCCTAAAAATTCCCACAGTGTATCATGAATATCAGGGCAAAAAGGACCTGTGGAGGGCCGCTGTCCTACATATGTTAGTTCCAACCCTAATTAAACACAGCTAAACCAGCTAATCAAGCTCTTTCTAGGTATACTAGAAACTTCCAGGCAGGTGTGTTATAGCAAGTTAGAGCTAAACTATGCAGGATACCGGCCCTCCAGGACCGAGTTTGGGCATAAATATATTAACATAGAACATAGAAGTTCTAGTAAATTTAAACTCTATCAGTCCAGTTTTCAGAGTTGAATTTCAGTTTAGTTCCTTTCAGTATGGTTTAATTTTCACTGAAAGTCCAAAGACTGAAGAGCAAATCCATCGATGCACGTTTCCACAAGTCCCCAACCAAGCAAGCCAGTGGCGAGAAGCCAAACCTCACCAATTGACGAAAGTGACGGAACAAAAACCTTGAGAAAAACCATGCTCAGTTGGGGATGACCATTTCTCTTCTTGCCAAACTTCTTGTGCAGAGCTGCAGTCTAGATGCCGGAGGCTGAAGAATGCTGGACGTCCATCGTGGAGAAGC
This sequence comes from Danio tinwini, assembly GCA_903798205.1. Classification (NCBI taxonomy): domain Eukaryota; kingdom Metazoa; phylum Chordata; class Actinopteri; order Cypriniformes; family Danionidae; genus Danio; species Danio tinwini. The sequence goes on from CAIGQZ010033231.1 coordinate 9,370,690, forward strand.
TGCAGGTGTGAGTAGGTCCCACGGGATCAATGCAGAGACTTGTCTGTCACTAAGGTCTTTCAGGAATCAGTCTCATGCACTCCACTCCTATATAAAGATATAAAAGTTGTGTATACCTGCTTAACAGTGGAAACTAACTCATGATTTTAGTGATATCACCTATATATATATATATATATATATATATATGTCCAGATGTGTAGGGAACGAAGCTCATCACTGTCAGGAACTTGCAGGAACTTCCAATGCTTGCCCGGCCTCTAAGTTTTTCTAGGTCTACTGCTTTGGAACTGATGGGCAATGCTGTGTATAAAAGTTATTTTAAATCGACATAGTGTCTAATAAACATGGTGCTCTTGTGCGATCATGTTGCTTCAAAAGATGTGAGAAGCAAGCGTAACTGTTTGACATGTTCATCATATGCGTGGTTATATTGAAAAACAATAAAAAAGTAGCATTTTACAATAGAAAAAAGCATTGAGTGTGAGTGAGACCCCACTTTGTGGGACTTGAGACAGGTGTGGCACGCAGGTGACGCTTTGTTATGCTTGCACAGCCAACCTCGCTCTGCTTTCACAGCTCTCAGCACCACCACATTTTCCTCACCCCCTTATACACAGTCCGCTCAGTCACCAGCCCAATGGGCAAGTCATCTGCCTCAAATCTCTGAAAGTATTTGCTGGAAAAAAGAAAAAAAAGAGTCAGTTGTTCGTTCGTTCTCTCACTTTTTATGGCTTTTTCCCGCTCTGCTTTCCTAATCCGTTTTCACACAGACAAAAAGCGTGCAGAATCTGCTGTGGTTAAGGAGGCTTATCTTACAAAACATGTTTGGGTTGAAAAAAGAAAAGAGCGGGGGGGGGGGGGGGGGGGGGGGGGGTGTTGGGAGGGGGGGGGGGGGTTTTGGAAAAAAATGTCCCTTTGGGTTCTGTCAAAAGCTGCCAGGCCGTACGGCTTGGAGGAAGCCTCCATCTCACAGTTCATTAGAATACACTGCACAGAGAAGATAGCTGGCAGAGCTAGTCAGAGAAAATGTCTTCACCAATTTGAAGTGTCCCAGTTAGGCTCACTAATAAGTCATTACCCTGCTGAAAAGACCAACTTAGACCCGAATTCCCATGCTGGTTTGAGCTGGTTAATGCTGGTCTAGTTGTAGATGTATTGTTCATCAGTAAAAATGCATAGTTCACTAATTAAATTGGTGATTACAGCAAGATGCCAACACCTTTGGTTAATACAGATATAGTGTTTAAAAAGAAAACTGCTTATTTTAATTAATTATATAAACAGTCTATATTACTTTAATATTTATACATTTATGCTGTTTATTATTTGGTAAGTATTTACTATGCATCAAGTTCACTGCCTTTTTTATTTTATCTTAATATACGTCTCTCTGGAATGCTTGATTCTGATTGGTCAGCCATTAAATCTAATAGCACACACTCTGCTTATATTAGCCTGCTGATTGTGAAAGAACAATCGGCTGGATCTACATTATCCCTTACTTATTTTATGTAATCTGTCTTAAAATTGTTGACAGTAATATTTTTACTAAATAGGTGAATGTCTTCAGAAACTATTTTTGTTGGTTGAAAGTCTCTTCACAGCGTGGTAGCAATAGTTAAATGATTTATTATTCAATTATTTATTTATATATTATTTATATAATATATAGTTTTTTTGGTTACACTACTTGAAGGGGTGTTCACTATCATGAAACCTTTATAATTATGATATTAGACATATCATTAATGTGAGATTTTATACATGCATATGACAGCTGTCATTAAATGTCATTCACTCAGTTATAACGTTTTTAATGCAAGGATGATATTATGACAAGACGACATAAAGACATCACAAGCAGTCTTTATCTTTTGTCTAACAACTGGACATCACCAAAACAACAAAATGTGTCATAAATCTGTCATAAACATGACTGTCATGAATCCATTTTAAATATGTAATGACAGTCTTATAAACACCCCTTCAAGTAAAGTGTTAACGATTTATTTTAATGATTTCTAAATTAATATTTTTTTGCGTTGGTATTTATGACTTAATTTTTGCCATGCTAATTTTAATAAAGACTAAATCCCTTGAAAAGGGAATCACCATATTTCATAACCCCATCCAGCCAGTACTATTGATTTGAGCCTGATTGGCCTCTTCTTGAGAAAGATGTTGCCAGGTCCACCAGTTTCCTGATCCCGTCAGTGGTTGGAGGTACAAATGGATTTCCCCAATGTTGTTTCTGGCGCTGTGCCTTCAAGCCGTCGCACATGCCAGTTTCAAGGTGCCATCTGTGCCTACCGCTCAGGATGTCTCAGCTCAGAAACAGTTCAAGATAGCCTCTTCTTCCTGTGCTGCAGGATTTCTTCCCTCGTCTTCCTGCTTGTTGCCACAGTTGCAATCGTAAAGCGTCAACAAAAAAGCCAAGAGGGCCAGTTGGCAGCATATTACAGCCTCATGTCATCAGAGGTACAGTCATTAAAATTCCTCTCATTCAGGAGGGTTAAGAACATCACAATCTCACAGAGAGCACCGATGAATATACACAGCCGTTAATGAGAGCACTTCTGCATCTTTACTGAACATCCGTCGCCCAGCAAGAGATGTTGTTTTACCTAAACGCTTTCCACGCCGTGTCTGTAAACCAGCCCACCTATTTAATGACCTTAATCAGCTGTGAACCGAACGGCTTTGAAAATTCTGCTTTTAATCGAGTGGGCGGACTGCAGGCCAGTAAATGCCTGCTGGAGCAAGTCGACGCGCTTTGTTGTGACAGATCGTTTATCAAATTCCCGTGATAAATTCCGCTCACTGTAGGATAAATAAGGGATTATAGGAAAATAAAAGTGTAAATGAGGGGTTGTGTGATGAGGGTCATTACAGTTGGAGAACGGACAGCGTCTTCTGTTGAAGAGATCTATCTGTTTTTTTTTGTGTATGTGTGTGTGTGTGTGTGTGTGTGTGCTTATGATTCTATTAGTTTTTATTTCAATTCAATTTAAATTAATATCATTTAACACACCAGCCACTTTATTACTTTTGTCATCAGAACTGCGTTAATTTTTGAACAATGACGACCTGTGACACGCTCCCTATATTGTTTACCATGCTACTCTGAATATTCGATCAGAAATAACATGTAAGTATGGCTTTGTAATAAGTGTAATTCCTGCACGCTGCCTGCCAAGCTGTAGCTTTAGCTCAACACATGAGAGAGGGTTCTACTGTCACCTTTAAGGTGTGCGCGCTCGTGTTTTCAGGAGGAGTGGCTTTAGACTGCAGGGGAGGGACTGTGCTTCAGAGATTTATGCTAACAGGTTAGCATTGTGGCAGATCACCTACTGCACCTTTAATCCTTCTTGGCATTAATTCAATAAGGTACTAGAAACATTCCTCAGAGATTTTGGTCCATATCGTAAACTCATTGTCATGTTCAAGAAACCAGTCTGAGATGATTCGCGCTTTATGACGTTATCCTGCTGGAAGTAGCTATCAGAAGATGGGTACACTGTGGTCAGAAAGGGATGGACATGGTCAGCAACAATACTCAGGTAGGCTGTGGCATTGACACAATGCTAAATTGGCACTAATGGACCCAAAGTGTGCCAAGAAAATACCCCCCACACCATTATACACACCATTACATAAGAAACCTTCTTGCTGTGAGGCGACAGCCCTACCTACTGCGCCACCGCGTCACCCTGATAATACTTACAGTAAGTAATTTTACAAATTATATTAAAAGATAAGCAATTGTAATATTCCACTTAAATATACTAGTGTACTTTGTATAACAACAATTTATAGAATATTAGTCATATTATTTATTATACATTATATTTATTTATAATACACTACCAGAAATAAAGTTACAAGAGCTGTCACTGGGGTGGTACCTTTATGAAAGGTACATGTTTGTACTTAAAGGGTCTTCATTAATACCTCAAGGGTACATATTAGTACCTGGGAAGTACAAAAGAGTACATCTTTAATTTTGTAGGTACTATTATGGACCCTTCAAGTACAAATATGTACCTTTTGAAAAGGTACCACCCCAGTGACAGCTCTTGTACCTTTATTTCTGAGAGTGTAGCATATAACATCAATGGCATATATGAAACTATTACAGTTTTTCTCCTTTGGTTTGGCTCATTTCAACCACTTGGGAATTGATCTAAACTGATTGTTGATTCTCAGTTCAATGGTTGTTCGCTCCAAAATGTGTCAGTGTCACATGCACAATAGTCTGTTAATTTTTCAGAATTAGTCAAGTACATAATACTATGAATATCATATATGAATCTGTGGAACATTTGATACATTTTTACAGCAATTGGCAGTGAGGTAAAACTAGAACTAGGAGGAATTTCACACATCTCAGATGACCAATCAAGCACTGTAGGCTGTATATAATTTTCATAGTTTTTTGTTTGTGTGTTTATATTACAGTATATTATGCTGTACATTTTTTGTTCTGATGTATGTTAATTACTTTATGTGTGTGATTGATAATAGTTACAATTTCATTGGCAGTATGAGTGCAATGTACAGTATGATGTCAAACCTTGGAGGCTACTCTTAACCTAAAATCCCAACAATATCTCATGACAATTCGTAACTTTTTGATTTAGTGGCTAATTCGAATGAATTTGTATAATCTCATTCATACAATTTAGTATGATTTGCTTACCCTGAATGATGGTTGGGTTTAGGGGTGTCACGGCACCTTTTTAAAATTTTACATTTTCTTACGACTGAACACATACAAACTAGCCACTGAACTGACAAAATGTAAAATAGTTAAATTTTACGAGATCAGACTGAAAATCCTTATTTCTTATATTTTTTTGTAATCTTATCAATTTATTTTATTTAGTTTTTTACACAATTGCATTTTGTCAAAAGACATAAAAACAGTTCAGTAACCATTTTCAAAAACTGGGCTAAGACTGAAAGGTGGACATGAGGGATATTTCAATGGTCCTCTGTCATAGTGACAAAACATCTAAACATTTTGACTTGCAGTGCTTACGCAATGCCAAAGGGACAAAGAATTTTGGGGGCACTGACTGTTTAAATGAGAAGGAAATTTAGTTTTGACATATGAACGAACAGTTTTGGGAAAGATATGAGCTTTTGCGAGTGAGCTGTAGTGTTGTGCTGAACTGTAAGACTGTTTTGCAAAATAATCTTAGAGTATTGAGAATGTAGATCCTGTTTCTAGAACTGAGCCAAGCCAATGGTGAAAATCTAATTCTAATAATAAAATAATCATATTTGTACGTAAAAATGGCATGACTTCTTTTTAAGAGTGACCTCTTATGCAAAAAACTGCAGACTGTCTAGAGCGAGGGTGAACTCTTCATTGTATTTGAAGCTGCCAAAAGAAAGAGTCCCACATGTGGGTATCAGATGTGAAAGCTGCAGGCAGGACCATCTTGCGTAGCTCCTTTACACCCTGTTCACTCATGTCAGCCGCTGTTTCATCACTGAGCCCGATGGGATGCTTGGTCCCAGACCAGCGCTGTGCGAATTACATGTGGCGTGGGCTTTGCCATCCTGACACATCATGCTGAGGGCTCATGTTACATGCAGTCAATCAAGGGTGTGAGGATGAAGGGAGGTCATGGAAGTGACAGTGACACCTCCAGTTGGAGTTGTTTTTTTGCACTTGTTTGAGCCACCTGCCTGGATGACATATGTCACACACACACACACACACACACATACACACACACACACACACACACACACACACACACACACACACAAACTGTCTCTGGGGAGCACATGTGTGGATGGACCCTCAGGGCAAACTTTTGACCTTGGTGATGCAGCTTAATGAATAATCTCACCTTCAAAAAATGCAGAAAATGAGTCCACTTCTTGTTGGAGAGTTCAGCTGCCATGCCATTCTGTATTTTTCAAACCAGGATGAACTGTGCATGCTCACCGGATAAATAAAAGATGAGAATAGAGAACTAGCAAGCTGTGGAGAGCACATGGTATACTGAAGAATGCATGGATGCATTGATAGTACAATGTATGAATGGTACGATGAATGAGTGGGTTAGTATGTGAATGGATGGATGCATAGATAACTGAATAGATTGATTGATTGATAGATAGATAGATAGATAGATAGATAGATAGATAGATAGATAGATA
>CAIGQZ010033231.1:9376879-9390985 GCA_903798205.1 Danio tinwini
ATAGATAGATAGATAGATAGATAGATAGATAGATAGATAGATAGATACAATTGAATGAATGTATGGTTGATGGGTGTGGTTGGTATACGGACAAATAGGTAGATAGATAGATGCATAGATGTAGACAAACAGATGGCTGGATGGATGCATACATTGATCATCAATGAATGGATGGATTGAGAGATGGGTGGATATATGAATAGATACATGTGATGGAGAGATGAAATAAAAGGACTGGCAGATTGATTTATTTTATGAATATATTGGAAGATTGCATATAATGGGTGGTTTCCAAGGCTTTGCTAGGTAATTGTTGGTGTTTATGATTGATTTGGTGTTTTCTGGTAGTTTTGTTGTTATTGTTGTATTCTGGGTGTTTGCAAGAGCATTTTTAAGATGTTTCTGGGATTTTGTTATGGTGTCCTAAATGATTTTTTTGGAAGTTGGGTGGTTGCAGGTTACTAGATTGTTCTGAATGATTGCCAGGCAGTTGCTTTAGGTGTTGGGGACCATTCATTTTCTTGTTTATTTATCTTCTTTATTAATCCGGGGTCGCCACAGCGGAATGAATCCCCAACTTATCCAGCCCGATTTTACGCAGCAGATGCCCTTCCAGCCGCAACCCATCTCTGGGTAACATCCACACTCATACACTACGGACAATTTAGCTTACCCAGTTTACCTGTACCGCATGTCTTTGTGTTCTCTGTGGGGGAAACCAGAGCACCCGGAGGAAATCCACGCGAACGCAGGGAGAACAAACAAACTCCACACAGAAACGCCAACTGACCCAGCCCAGCTGAGGTTCGAACCTGCAACCCAGCAACGTTCTTGCTGTGAGGCTACAGCACTGCCTACTGCGCCACTGCGTTGCCGTGTTGGGGACCATTGGTTGGGTATTTCTATTTCTACGCATGTCCTTGTCCTTACTTGGCTTGTACGATTTCACCTAACCTGCCTGAATCATGTCTCACTTTGTGGCATGGTATCCTCCTTGAAAGCCTAAAACAGCATGTAAATGCTAACTTTTTGGCTCGAGCAAATAAAAAAAGCCTCATTCAAATTAGGAAACACACTTAGAAACCATTAAATTATTTATTGCAGCTTATGCAGTGCCCTTTTGGCAGGTGGTGACATAAGAAGGTGGAACACACAGAGTTATAATCTGCCGTTATTGTGCATGAAATAGCACTCTTATGGACTATTCTTACTCTGAATAATGCGGCTTGTTTAAGTAATTACCAATGATTGTGTAGCACTAGAATAGAACACAGTCTGTAAGCGGGGCCCTGTTGTGCCTTCTGTGGATTGGATCGTTCAATCAAGATTATACCACTTACACCAGCCTCGTGCACACAGTCTCTACGGCTGTCAGTAAGTGCCTGAGTGTTTGATTTTTCTGCTTCTGCTCCCCTTTCTTCGAAAATTGGATGTTGAGAAAGATCAAAAGACAGACAGACAGGAGGTCAGATAGACAGAGTCCCTGAAAGTGCTTTAAAGTAATCAATCAGCCCGTATTTGCGTCACTTAGACTTTAAAGCCCTCCTTTCGGGTAATAGCCGTCATTTTCAGAGACTCTTTTTCTTTTAGTTTTGAAAAATTCACAGGCATGTTTAAGGTTCCATGTCGGTTTCTTCCAAGGCTTTCTTGACCATCAATAGTAATAGTGATAATATTAACCATAATAATAACTCGTTACAAGGGGGAATGTAGTGAAAGTATGGTGTATTCAAAGGGCACTAGGGTCCACACAGACCTCGCTCTGTGCACCTCACTAGCACTACCATCATTTGCACACCTAGATTTCTTAGTAGGTCTACCAACCAGATACTGACTAGATTTGGCCCAGTTAAGCTTTATTGGCCAACAAGATGAAGGCTGTAGAATAATATTGGTGTGGTATCTCATTTGCTCAACATTCTGAACACTATCGGTTGGGTTTAGGAAAGTGGGTGGGCAGGTCAATCGGTGCTTTTAAAAACACTATCGGTTGAGTTTAAGGAAATGGGTGGGCGGGTCAATCGTGTTTTTGAAAACACTGCCGGTTGGGTTAAGGAAAGTGGGTGGGCGGGTCAATCTGTGCTTTTAAAAACACTATCAGTAAGATTTAGAGAAGTGGGTGGGCTGGTCAATAGGTGCTTTTGGAAACACTATCGTTGAGTTTAGGGAAGTGGGTGGGTGGATGGGTGGGTGGGTCAATCTGTGCATTTGAAAACACAATCAGTTGGGTTTAGGGAAGTGGGTGGGCGGGTCAATCAGTGCTTTTGAAAACACTGTCAATGGGGTTTAGGGAAGTTGGCGGGCGGTTGGGTTTAGGGAAGTGAGAAGTAGGCGGGCGGTTGGGTTTAGGGAAGTGGGTTGGCGGGTCAGTCAGTGCTTTTTAAAACACTATCGATTGGATTTAGGGAAGTGGGTGAGTAAGTCAGTAGGTGCTTTTGAAAACACGGTTTTGATTTGAAAAATCGGTTGGGTTTATGAAAATAGGTGGACGGGCCAATCAGTGCTTTTTATAAAACTGTTGTTTGGGTTTTGGGAAGTGGGTGGGTCAGTTGGTCGGTCAGTCAGTCAATCAGTGGACAGCTGCCTCTGGTGGATTTATGCGAAAAGAGCAGGTGCGAATGGCAATCGTGAGAGAAATTTGAGATCTCAAAAAGCATACACAATGACCTCGGGTGGATTTTCAAAACCAAAAACTGCAAAAACATAGCTCATATGTATATGGCATATGCATATGAAAGTATATGGCAATCTTCAGAAATGTATATAGAGGTACGTTTTCAGAATGAGCCTGGGTTGGATTTGCTTCACAAAGCATGGTTAGAATGTACAAAAGCTCTGATTGGACAGGCAAGTAGGTGCCACCCATCTCCAGGAGAGGTCTGTGACATGCACTGTATAAATCTCTTCTTTTCTTATGTCATGGTTGCTTTGTGACCTTAAAAAGACGAAAGGATTTTAGCATAATGGTTTGTATCAAAATGACAACTCAATTTATCCACCTTTTTGACTGCCACTGTCTTCACCTCTGCTGTCCCCCTCTATTCTTTATAAATCTTCAGACTGCGCACATCTCTCACCATTACACTGAGAAATGGACTCTGCTTCAGTCAACTCATTATTTTTCTGACTTCAGAGACACGTGCAGCAGTCCTTGTGTCCGTTTGATTAGAATTCAGCCAGGTCGCATTATCCGCCAGGTCTGCCGGTCGCATTAAATGAGCTCATTTATTCGAGTTCAGTGCCAATTGGTCTCTCGGTAGCATTTGCTGTATCTCTTGCTTTTGAAAGGAGAGTTCACCCACAAATTCTGTTATTGCCATTCTATGCCTGTATGACTTTCTGTTGTTTGTGGAACACAAATGAAAAAAATATATCAGTGGTTTTAGTCCCTACAGTGAAATACTGTTGTATTTTGGATCTAAATTGACTTTCATAATATGGTGAAAGTGCTAAACTACAGTTTTAAAGAAGTGGTTCTCACCTCTCTTGAAAGCCGCCATTGCCCAACATAATATTCAAACCCGAATCCCCTCTCCCAGAAACAAACTGCAAATTAATTTGTTAATAAATGTTAAGCCACAAATCCTGTCGACTGAGTTTGACAAGATTCCTCCAGTGCTTCAGTCTTAATGATGATGTAAACAGGAAGTAGCAATTAATAGCTAATTAAATTCAATTCACCTGCATGCATGACCCTTTTTGCACTTTACAAAATATACCGCAATTATATACTAAGTTAGGTGACCCCGAGTCTGCATGTACACGCTCACGTCTTTGACTGTGCTATGCTAACATTAGCCTTTGTGTTGGTACTCAAAGCATTGATTGACAAGAACAGATGCGTAACCTTTACCAGAAACACTGTGTTTATCAGAATATGCCCCAAGGTGTGGGGGTGGGGGGAGGGGGGGTAGGCCTTTTAGAAGTAAATCTATCTACTTTGCGCTGCCTCTTGCGAGGCAACTGAGATTTCCGTCCTTGTTTATTAAGGGTTGAAATTCAAGAGCGTGTGTGGTTAGGCATGGCTGCCCTCTCTGCTCATGTTTGCTGCAAGGCTGTCAGTCACCTGAGGAGTGTGAAGCCTCCGTGTTGTTCCCCACAACTGACTCATATCCCTTCTCTGTCATCTCATTAAGTACTAATTAAATGCATCTCATCTCCTGCCACTGTGATTGCGACGGCCTGTGCCATGGAAACAAGGATTATATAAAAAAGGGGAGAGATGCCGGCTTTGTACAATAAAGAGGCTTGTTGTTTACTTTGTTCACACGGATGCCAATCTTCATTGGTTCCCTGTGATGATTGTTGATTGTAGGCAATCTCAAACCTCATCTAGTTACATTAAAAACCTTTAACCTTATTCATTGCACAGAAGGTTTTTTTATAGTGTGAAATATGTGTTCTTTCCATTAGAGGCCTATGCACACAATACTGACCGTTGGTGACCAATGAGAACCAGATTATGATATGCCACTTTTCAGACATTCCATGACCCAAAAATTCTAATAAACATGCCCAGGAGGCAAGGAAAGCCAACAGATGCCAAAAGAGTGCTGAAAAATGAGCTGATTGTGTCTGTCTGTGCAAATGTAAATGGCCTTTGAACAAAACAACAGTTCTGTTTACCAGAAGGTTCTCCAGCAAATTAGCTACGGTTCTACTATGGCATGGTTTTCAGTTCTGGTCCAGAAGAAGCTAATTAATTTATTGATTAATTCAAGTTTGAGTTAACCTTTAAAATTGTTTTTACACTCAAGGCAGTTCACATTGACCAACATGGACAGTCACCAGTTTCTTAGATATTCCATGACCCGACAAACACTATTAAACATCTTCAGCCTGTAAAATAGGTCAACCAATAGCGACCAAGGTTATTATAGTTAATAAAAATGAACGAAAAATTTTAAAACATATTTGTTAACTGAAACAAAAACAAAAATGAGAGTTTTTTTTTTAATAGAACTGAGTGGAACTGTATTGTGTACTTACAAAACTAACTGAAACTAACTAAAATTATAGCAAAAACGTCCTTTGTTTTCTCCTTTGTAATTGTATTTAATACATAAGCCTACTGTAGGCCTTTTAAAAGTAAATCTATCTACTTCGCGCTGGCAGGTGTTTGACCCATACGACACTTCAGCGTCTGTAAACTTGAAGCCATTGTTCAGATCAAGCCAGTTCACCTCCAATCAGGCCTCGCTGTTGCTCCCATGACAAAAACAATGAGTGGGCGTGACAGCAACATGGTGAAGGCATTAAATACGACCCAAGCAGAAACTTAAAAGTATTAATTTAACACATTTGTGCCCAATAATAGGTTTTATTTCTGTATTAGCGATCCCAATCTCAAACGAATCATTCTTTTTAACCGGATTTTCTAGGTAAACTGGTTATACTCATTTAAAACAATTCACGTCTCCAGTAATAACTTATTCACAAACCACTTACTTTTTAACAGGTCTGATACCCCTCTCTGACTCACAACAAACCAATTTCCCGAGTTATTCAGTTATTAGAAGAGTAGCCTACACAAAGATCAAACTTGAGAACCGGTGAACCAATAATACAGCGCATACGTGATTCAGCAGGTGAACCAAACACAAACAGTACATGACAGACTGCTGTGACTGAACTAAACTTGAACAACTGCAGTGTGGATAAACCAAGGGCTTAAATGAGAGGATCTGGCGAAATGTAAGTTTATTTCATAACAGAAAGTCGTAATGGAACTTAAATAAGTGAATCCTGCTTCAGTTTGGTTGAAAAACTTAATTGCAAGAAACTTTTCAGATTACAGTGATGTTTTAACTGACTGAAATCAATATTGCTGACTACATATTTTTGGTATGTTCAGTCAAAACATGGGAAGATTGTCACAAAAGATCCGGTTCGCATTAAAGATTCGAACTTCCCATCACTACTGTGTATGTATCTAACCTCAGAAGCAGCTTTGCATACATATTGCACTTAGGGCTGCTATCTTGTGGGCTGTTGTATTTTAATTTGAGCATGGGTAGATGGTAGTGTACTGAATACATGTTTCAAAAGTTGTATCTTTGGTTGAGTGTTATTATACAATATTTATTCTGATGACTTTGAATCTTGCACCTAACAAATATCCTTATTTACAAAAGAAAAAAAAACTTATACTGAAACTAATAGAAACTAAACTAAAACTAAGAAATTTCGAAATATAAAAACTTATAAAACTAGTAAATCTGCCTCTAAAAACTAATTAAAACTAATGGAATTTGAAAACAAAAAGTCAAAATTAAAAAAAAAAATAAAAATGAATGAACAATCGAAAATTATTATAACCTTGATGGCGACGGACACCAATAGGGGCATCCTATGGATTATCCATTGCCAATGGTCATGATTTGACATTGACAAAGCAATGATTCTTTTAAAAACTGTACTCTGAGGAGTCTTTAAGGAATAAAAAAGGTTTCCTCTATGGCAGGGGTTCTCAACTTTGGCCATCAGAGTCCAGATTTGCTCTAACTTTAATTAAACACAACTGAAGAAGCTCATCTCAACTCCTTCATAATTACTCGAAACTGCTAATTTAATTGCAGTTATAGGAAAGTGGATCTTGTGGGTGGAAGTTGTGAAATTGTTCTACAGTATGACATCACTGCAAAACTCTTCCGTTAGGATCTTTTATTTTTAAGTGTGCCCAGTGTAGTATCTCATGAATTCTAAAACATTCCATCAGTATTTCATCAGAAGCAGCCAATAACGTCAGATTTGCTCCTGAGAGAAAGTTGGAGGGTCTTATCCTACAATACCTCTCTGGTCTGCTAGCAGAGATAGTGTGGGACTGGAGGAGAAAGATTCAAAGGAGACGGCCTATTCTACCTGCTTCCAGCCCCAAAAAAAAAACAGCGGTGGTGGATTGCTCCACCAGTCTGGCTTTGGACACATTGGAAGGCTGTATTTCCCCTGACCCAAATGTCCATTGTCTGGGGCACTGCCAGGCCAGACAGCTCATTGTTTTGAGAGATATGAGTGAGTCGGAGCCAGGCTGTATTTGACTGTGCTTCACTTAAGCTTATGTAGCTCAAAAGCCCAATTCAGTAGCAAATCAAATGTGCAGATGTGAAAATTAAGAAGAATAGACATCTGAATATGCATTATCTTGATACATCTATGATAAAAAAACTGCATGTGTGTGTGTTAGCTAAAATACATTTACGTAAATAATTATTTTATAAATAAGCCCCTATTTTGCATTGTAAATGGTCATATTTTGGTTTTGGGGGTCTCCAACAACAGGCTGATATGCGTGCGAGGTGTGCAAAAAACACTTTCATTGTCTTATAATGTGCATTTATTTTTACCTTACTATCCCAACGACTCCTATAGTATTCGTTCAGCAATTCATTTGTTCCCAAACCCCTCCTTTGCGTGAGGCTAATCTGCGCTGATTGATCTGATGACCCAGTCTGTTGTGAGACAGAGAAAAACGGCCACCACAGCTATTAAGTAGCACACAGAGTATGTGAGAGCAAAATTCAGGAATGCATTAAAGCAATGCAGTTAAACAGCAGCATATTACTCTACTTTTAAACCTAACCCCAAGTAATACCAATGACACACATTCAATATTAATCCACACATTGGCCAAAAGTATTTAGAAAATTGACCACGCTTGTGAGGAACAGCTGATGGTGGCTCTAGCAAAGGCAAATGGCAGAGGATCGCAAGTTCAGAAACTAAATCGGTAAAGTAAGAACCTTGCGTCGGGTTTTTAACGTAGCGTTAGGCGCGATATGTGAATAGTTCCATAAAGATTTAACCTGAGAGATACAGTACACGCACTGTTCTATAATAGATAAGTGATTACAAGCCACGTGGAGCGATTACAAGTTACAACACACTATTAAATAAATATTTTGCAAACTACACAAAACGAGGCAACCTCTTTAATTACACTTACATGTTATGAACCAGAGGAAGAAGAAACTGGTCCATATGAACTGTAACAGTTACTGACAAAGTCCCTGTCGAAGTCTGACAAAGTCCCATACATAATAGCCTCTGCTGCTCCTTACTTTAACAGCGAACAGCTGATGAATACCGCGTTGCAGCATAGGTTATTGTATCAAAAACACAGCACTAGGTTGGCTATTCTGTGGTGAAAATGTGAGAATGAACTTTAACCCTTGATTCCCCACAGTTGAATCTTCATGTCAGTGATCGTGTAATGATGAGTCCCGTGATTCATGCTCCACTAGTGTCTGAAGGGAATGGCACGTTCACGTTTTACCAGATACGGTACATGTTTGGTGATGTACTGTATCGATGCTGGCTCATTCAGGCAAGAGATCCGAACCCAGCACAATTTATTTATTCGACTCTGAGTCGACCATTTTGTTAAAGAATCAATAGTTTTAAACAGGATGCACTTTCAGATTTAAACCTGAAAGTTTTCATTCATTTAGAGCTGCGTTACACACTGCATGGAAGCTCATTTTCCCATAATAAATATTGAAATATTTTTAAATATTTATTTAAATAAATATTTAAAAAATAAATATTTTTAATATTTATCTCTTTAAATATTTTTTAACCTTTATTAACCCTACATACAGTATAGATATTTCTTACCCTACATATTTATTTAGTAATATATTTTGGTTGAAATGAAATACATTTTTGACTTGTAAAATATATTTCATTCAACAACACAGATCCACCATTTGATAAAAATATATTTTGCCCAGGAAAAAAAGCTATATTTTTACCATATTTGAATAAAAAAAATCTACATTGTTTAAATTTTCGAGGTTGTAATTATGACACTATTCAGTGAACTTCAGATTTCTGAAATAATTTTCTATGTTTAAACTAGGGATGCACTGATACCATTTTTTTGAAACCGATCCGATCTCGATACCAAAATTCTGAGAATCGACCGATAAAATTCCGATCATGATATTGTGCTGTTTTTTTTTTATTTTTATTAACATATTACAGTTCCTATAGTTCTGGGGATAAACTCAAATAATACATCTTCTTTAGTAAAAATAACAGACCTATAGGCCTACTGTAGATGACAGATGGCACAATCTAACTAAACATGATGCTTGCTGTAAACTGGGCTACATAATTTGAGCATTCATTAAGACATTAATATGATCTGTTGTGGTCCAGCTTATGTTCCCTTTTAATATTAAGATTTTTCTTTGAAATCTGTAATAGGCTACCACTATTGACCGTATTGTTGGTAAAATAATCGGTCTTTTAGCAAAGCTTGATATTTTTCTGCAGGTTTGAAGCAGACTAAACTAAACCGTCTGAGGCCAGTTTTACTTTACAAACATTCCCTCGCCTAAACTCGCCGCGTGAGACGAAGAAACTGTAAGCATGTCTGTAAAATAATTTTTTGTAAAAATTATCTTTTTGAAACGAATTTCGTTTAGTATAATTTGTTGGTTATTTTTGTGTATTTTTGTTGGTCAGTTATCTACAAAATAAACAAGAATATTTGAGGTGAAGTTCAAAACAATGTCCGCTTTTATGCTACGCGGGTAATAGCCTAACCCTACTCCAGTGTTGTGAATGTGATCTGCTGATCTAACAGACACAGTGCGTGATTTAGAAACAGCAATGATCTCCATGTTGCACGTCAAAATGAACACATTTAATGCATATCTAAATGCATTTACACACTGATTATTTAAACTTACAGGAACACATAGTCTTGGGGAAAGTTTTTCGAGTTGTCATGTACGCGACACGCACTTTGAATTGTAAATGAATGGAGAATGATTGTCAGGTGCATCGGCGGGAAGCGCTGAGGTGAACATGAATTTAACCACGTGAATATTCATCTGTACTTCACATTAAACTATAGAATGGCTTTAAAACATTTAGGATATAGAAGGTCCACGTGACAACTTTCTAGTGCCTTATAATAGGCTTCCTTTTTGGCTTTTGTTGGCTTATAAGTTACACTGAATATAACGCATGCGCAAGATCGGATTTGGATCGGTACCAGCTGGCTGATATCCGATCCAGCAAAAATATTCGATATCGAACCGATATCCGATCCAAGGGGATCGGTGCATCCCTAGCTTAAACCCCTTCTCTTTCTCATATTGACCAAAAAATGCTCTGGTTTTATGGGGTCATGTATAAGTAAACAATGGTAAGATTTTCAATTATGAGTGAACTATTCTTGCGTACAACAGCTATCACTGCCGGTGTTATATATACTGTAATCCTTGTTTTTCCAGATCACTGTTTTCATATACAATGTTCTGAGCTGTCAAATGTTCCCAACGGACCAACAGAGAAGGGCAAGTGAAACCGGGCACCGCTGGCATTTTACCAGCTACTTATAGCCAATTTCTTTCTGAGCTTCTCCTTTGACATGCACACACACACACATACAATCCCCATTAGCCTGTGGCTAAGCGCTAGCCTACTCATGCTAACTGTTCATTATTAGAACATCCTTGTGGGTCTGTGTGTGCGATCCAATTCCTTCTCACCACAGTGCTCAAATTCTGTCAGCACATGTCTCGTATGAGCAACTGTTTTCCGTTTCGGGTTCTTGTAGCGCCAATTATCCTCTAATTATAAATTTCCGATGTCAAAAACACCATAGTAAACCGCAGCCCTCTGTTTCACAGCTCTGAGCACTGACAACACTAATTGATGCCCCTTTCCCAAGACCCAACGGAGTATTCGCAATCTCACACTCTTTGCACTAGGAACACACTGAATGGATTATTCCTGAAAAGTCATAAATCTTTCGTCGTCAAGTGCGAATCTGAGACGAGCACCGGTCAGAGTTCATTAAAGAGACAATTAACACACAGACCTGAGGCCTAACGTTCGTCAAACCCTTGACAAACATATCTTTTTTTTGTATATGTGCTTGTGACACCTAGGCAGAGTATTATATGGCACCTCTAGGGGGTGCTGATATACATTTAGACTGATTAATTGTTCCCTACTGAGTGAAGAAGAAGATTTGTCTTTTGTGTCCTGGTGTCCTGGTCCTTGAAGGCCACGTGAAGGACAGCGGTGTCACAGGCACCTTCAGGCCTCTGCGGCATTGTGAGAAGGGATTTGCAATGCATCATGGATGTGACTGCAGTGGTAATGACCTAAGGTGGTAGGGTAGTCGTCTCATGAGAATAGTCTACATGATGTGGGTTCTATATAAAACCTGTTTCGATGGTGTATCTAACAGCTGATATTATTTGGCTTTGATTGAACGAATAGAACTTCACCTTGACTTTTGGAGTTTGACTGATGGTTAGCGTAATGCTGTACTATGGCCCTTTGTGTAGCAACAACATCTCTTTGCTACTTCCATGCTGCTAAAAAGAGTCTTTGTTGTGGAAGAATTCCTAAGAATACAGAAGTCCTTTCAATTTAATGCTTGCATTTTTGTGGAAGTGGCATTTAAGAGATTACGGTTACTGAGAATTAGAGTGTTTGATATGTTAGCATCAAGCCAGTCATGTTTTACACTTATATACATTGCTGTGCAATAGTCCTAAGCACTATACTAGCTTGGTTGGCCTAAGACTGTGGCACAATATATAATCAATCAATCTCTTTATTAAAAACAAACAGAAAGTATAGGAAATATGTACAAAAAAACGAAGCACAATATTTCCTCTTCGATCAAAAGTCTGTGTTTAACCTCCTAGGGTTTAGAGGCCACATACGTAAACAGCACATTTTAGCTCTTATGTCTTATGTTTTATATTTTGTTACAGACATACAATGTCATCCTGCAACTGTTTTGCAGCATATGAAATGTCCCAAACACTATTTTAACTGTCCAAAATGGGCAATTTTTTTTTGTTTTTACTGATAGTCAAAACATGTTAAAAAAATATGTGTATGTGTTATTGATGCATTAAAAAACAGTCAGGAAAAAAACTGCTGTGTTCAAGGCAGAAATAAAGAGTTTTTCACTCTATTACACAAAGGTGACTTTATTGTCTTTTATGGAAATCCGGACCACAAGTCCAAATATATGGACATCATTTTTCTCTAAAATTACATCATATTAAAAGATAATACTTAGGTTTTATTCTAATCCAGTTCTAATAAGCCCAAATAGCAAAGAGAAATAAAAAAGGCATGTAAAAAACTTGCTTGGGCCTCAAGAGGTTAATGTGGCTTTCCTTGGCATCAAGCACAGCTTGAACTGTTTGTTCTAATTGTCCTGACATTTTCTGAAATATTGTGCTGTATAATATCAGGCCTCTTTCCAGAGTTCTTCTTTAGGTTTAGAGTGTCTTATCTTTCTTTTTCCTCTTCAGGTGATCTCATACAGCCTCTATAATATTTAGGTCTAGACCCTGTGGAGGCCATTTCATGACTGTGTTTCATCAGCGGTTTTCTATCTCCAAAAAGGATTTCACTGCAGTCAGCAGATCATTATCATGCTGAAAATGAAAACTATTACAACTGAAGTCCTTTCCAGAGGAAATGGTATAATGGATTATGGAAACCTATTTGTGCTTTTCAACATTCGCAACTCCATCAATTCAGACAATATTGCTAACAACACTGGTAGAAATGCAGCTCAAACCAGGACAACAGCCTTTCTCCAACACTGTCTTTTATATGTCTTAAACAGTTAAACCAAAATAATTCAAACTCTAACCTAACCTAACTCCTATCCTTACAAAACATACATCAAATGAAATATAATTTATTCACCCTGTATAAATATCTTTTTTTTTTTAAATTGACAAATTAATGTACACTTGTAGCAAAAGGTCACATATATCCATCAGTAAATCAACAGATTTAATGTTGGCCTAAATCTTTTGCACAGTGCTGTACATGTTAGTGGTCTAACAGTACACTGAAGTCATGTATCTCGGTTTTGAGGTCATGATTTGATGCGGGTTCAGTGCAACAGGGATAAGCAACAAATCCTTAGTGTTTGATTTTTATCTTTATTTTTGATCAGGCAGTAGTGTTTTGTCACAACCAGCTAACTAAAAAGCTTATTGCGATGTAAAAGTACACAATAAAAAAAAAAAAATTCAAAGTTTAAACTTTTAAAACTGCAGAAAAACAACATATGTGTATTAAATTTAAGATTTAGCAAGCTTCAAATTTGAAATATCTATTAATGAAAATGTGTGTTTATAGAGAAGGGAATCAGACTGACATAAATGCACACGAGATGAGACTTTTTGAGAATCTTTAATTTCATTGTTTCAATGTAAACACAGTTGACAAATGTATGACGATTATACACTCACGTCTTCTGCCGCACCTCTTACATGACTTTTACACAGAGTGGTACTCATCACTGTCAGTCCAAAGCAGTGGACCAATTAGAAGAAAGAAGAACTCGGGGGAGGGGCAATCATCACAAGCTTCTGTTTGCAGTAGCAAATTTGCATGACAATGGCAACATGGCGGAACCACTCTCTCTTGTGTCAAACAACAACAAACAAGACATTTGTAAACATTTTGACTACACTATGCTACTAGTTTGTCTGACGAATAGAATGCAGTTTGATTTTGTACATGAAAGCAGATATATAAGTACATATATATAAGTGCATAACAAATTTAAAGGCCTGTTATGAGCATGGATGTTGCAAATCAAGTATGCTTTTGGTGAATACATTGGTTCACATTATTGAAATTGAAAAGCATGCCCTTCTAGCTGCAACCAAGTACTGGGAAACACCCATACCTTTCTATTCCCTCTGCCTGTCTCAGCACAATGAGGAGCAGAGCTTTCAGTCGCTCTGAAATCCACAGCATTTCAAAGACATCCACAACATTGACTCTCTCCCTCTGTTTAAATCCAGACTTAAAGCTCATCTGTTCAAAATAACTTACTCTTTATAACTGCATACTACACTCTGAATCGTGTCTTTGTATTTGATCATCGTCTCTATATTTATACTCTCGATTTATTTTAACTTATTGAATTGTGTATATGTTGTACTATTTTAAATAATATTAATTTTTAATATTTATATATATATATACATGTTGTACAGTGACCTTGGGTTTCTTGAAAGGTGCTTTAAATAAAATGTTATATTATATCATTATTATTATTATTATTATTATTATTATTATTATTATTATTATTAT
>CAIGQZ010033231.1:9390995-9409222 GCA_903798205.1 Danio tinwini
ATTATTATTATTATTATTATTATTATTATTATTATTATTATTATTATTATTATTATTGTTATTATTATTATTATTGTTATTATTTTTTATTATTATTACTTATTATTAAAACAGCAGTTCCAAAAAATCCTCCAATCAGAGAAGCAGTGAACAAAAACAGCTATTTAGCCCCACCTACTCCAATGAAACACCAGCGCAATCTCATGAGGAAACTCATAAGGAAGTTAGCATTTTAAGTGTTGTTAGAAAAGTGGCTAATTTGTATGAATTCATATTATTTCATTCATGAAAACATGCAATTTATTTATTTTTTTTTTTTTATTGAGGCATGGCCCCAAACCCCACCGCTAAGCCTACCCCTCATTGGGAGATGAGCAAGTACTAAAATGCATAAATGAGATCATACAAATGAATTTGGTTTAACCTAAATAAAAGAAGTTACAAATTGCCATTAGATTGCATTTGAATCACCACAAATGACATAATTAATTTGATATGTGCAATAAACAACATTTCTATAAGAAAAAAATATCAACTTTGCATTAGTAGTTTATATTGTCTAATACCTTTTTTTATTGTGTTACAGCGGCTCTTGGGATTATAATTTTTCACACACTAAACCAATAAGTCTTTTTTTGGACCTTTGTCTTTTTATCTGATTTCCACATGGTTCTTTGGTTTAATTTAATCTTTGTAATGTTGTAAGTCTCCTCATAGCACCTATAAAGAACACCTTAATGAAAACTTTCAAATTCTCTATTCAGAAAATAAATGAGAAACTTTAACTTGCCCTCAACACATAGCGTAAAAAGGCAGAAAATGTTATTCTTAAATTCTAAGTCCCCAAAGAGTGATTCGCCGCGCATGTATCTCGATTTAACTTTGCGTCGGCTATTTATTTATTTATCTTTTAATTTATTTTTATTGCCGAGCTTTAAGGCTGGCTGAATTAGCATTTAAAGCAGGCTTACAGTATCTGGGACAGTGCAAAAAGCCATGAATAACTGACAGCTGTAGAAAGTAGACAAGCGTGGAGGATGAGGCAGCTGTAGAAACCAGTCTGAACAAAGCAAACGGAGCGATACATTGCTGACAGAGGGGATTTGAATATCCATGTGTGGGAAGGAGGGCCGGCTTTTGCCTTGGAGAAGAAACTCTGACCTTGACGATGTATTTGATGAATGTGTATTGGTCTAATAATCACAGTGAAGCCAGTGAAATATTCATACTGACTTATTTATTTTTGATGGGACCTTTTGGTGCAGGTGGGGGTTTGTTTGTGCATGTCTGAAGCTCATTTCCGAGCGACTCTGTTTGTGTATAAAGGTAAATGTAAGTTATCCTTCAAAACCAGACCTGCGTGAGCGCAAAATACGAGTTTTCATGAAAAAATAAAAATAAACTACGACTAGGACTCTGCACAATATTGGAAAAACTGACATTGCAATATTTTGTTTGTCTTTCATATACAGTATTGCATGATGAAAAAATAAAGGAAAAAAAATAATAGAAAATATTTGGAAAATATATGTGTGCGTTAGAGCTGCAATGATTATAAATTATGATGCAATTATTTCATGAGAGATGAAAGTTTCAGACGCAGTGTGTAAATGAGATTGATAAAACATGTGAGGTCAAATTTATATTTTTAGGTGCTGTATGTCAGTTTTTGACTCTTCTAAAGCATTAAAATACCATAATATGTTTGTAGATATTTAAGAAACATGGTAAGTGAACATTCTTGTTTATCTGAAAAACAATGCTAAAGTCAGATATTCTGCGTTGAAAATGTGAGTTACGTGCCTGTCTTTGTTTTGGTACCTTTAACCTGCCGAATGCCAGTTTAGCTAATTATATTTCAGCATCTCGGGTTGCCTTGGTGGAAAACAGCATATTTCATTTCAGTCAGAAAGCCTCTTAAAGTGTGTCCGTGACTGAAATGTGACCTCCGGGGGACAGTAGCAGACTCCGAAATAAGACGCCGGTTCAGAGTTTCACATGAGGTAATTATTAATTAGCAAATAATATACATATTATATACATAATTTTTTTAATAGGGCCATTTGGAAGCACAGAATAGTGCACTTACTGCACTCCAACGAAATGGTAAGGTTTACAATCAAATTAATACATATTAAACCACTAAAATATTGTTAAATGTACATGCTGAATCACAGATATGTGTTGGCTTGGACTGAGTAACAGCTCTAAAGTTCCATTTCAAACCGTTTGTTTTATTTTCAAGTTTTGAGGTGAACTATCTGCTGCTGCTTTCTGTAGTATGGCAATAAATGTCATGTAAAATGGCATTTAAACTCATAAAGCACATGAGGTGTAGCTGATCATTGTCAGTTTTCTGTTGTTCAGCTACAAAAAAATAGAAGCCGTTTCTAAAATATATACTTCAGGTGTTAGAACAAAAACACCTTTTAACCTTCCTGTCGTGGTCCGGTCAAATCTGACCAATTTACAACTTAGAACACTCTTAAACATTGTGTTTTACATCTGATTGCCTCAAGGCATTATGATATCATCCACACTATGCATTTGAACATATAAAAGTGATGATCACCTCTTTCGTTGAAATTTGAGTGTTTTAGTCAACCTTGTTACACTTGTGGTGTTCCCGGTCAAAATTGACCACCATAGGAATTGAATGGGTGTCCTATCTATATTCATCCATCAGACAGAAAACATCCCCATTTACTGTACTCCACCCCAACTCACTTACTATTTGTAATTTCACTGCAGTTATTGTATGTCTAATTCTATAAATTCATGTTTTACACTATTTTGGAGCATTGTTCACAGCAAAAAAATGCTGAATAGACTTTTGTGCTAATTTAATAGCAGTTAAAACCACTGATCAATTTTGACCGGGAACACTAAAGTAAGGGGCGGGAGGTAAAAAGCGACAAGAGGGTTAATATGGAAAATATTCCTTCTATCATGTGCCATTGCTTTTATTGAGAACACTACTTAATCAGCATTTAAACTCGATAGTGGTGTCGTCAATCTGGCAACCTGCGCTAGCGTGTGTTTAGGACCAGTAGTGCAATACCTAGTTCAACCACCGGGTGTCACACTTACATACTGCACCTTAAACATGTGACTATGAGTGTGGAATGAATTTTACTCATATCATAAATCTCTTTTTTTATGATCTAGGTTTTATTATTATTATTTTTTATGATCTAGGTATTATTTGAGGTTACAAAAAAGCATCACGGTCACCCAAGAACTCCACAGCGGCAATTACTGTCTCGCAGGTCTCCAATATAAAATATGTTTTCTCATCAGATCTGCCAAGAATGTCTTGTATCCGCGGTGTCCCACAGATAACACATTCGTCCTGGGGGAGTGACACCTGTTGTCTGTTGTTTACAGGTGGAAAAGGCTTTCCGATGGTCCGCTAGCTGGCTGAGGGAAGCTCGGGGCTTGCCCTGGGCCTTTGGTTCCCCCTTCATGCATAGTTACCTTACCCGCGACTGCAGGCTATGTATCTAATTGCCGTTTTATGGCCGTTTAGCCCTTGCCTTTCTCGCGACTCCTTCGGTGTGTATTATTGATGAGGTGCTGCCATCCCAGAGCAGCTCACCAAATGCTTTCGGCATCGAGAGAGCAGCTTTCTGTCACTTCATTGTAAGGCTTATACGTATATGCCAATGGTCGTTCACAGGACGCGTGAATGTCATAAATATCGCGGCTAATTAGACACAGCTGCACCGCGGCGATATGCGCATGTAGAGAAATGAGGTAAAATAATGTGACTTCTTTTTTCCCATTGTGTCTGCTCCCTTTTACCAGCCTCACAAAGATGGCACTCAATTTTAATTGAGGTGTTAATCAGAGATTTGGATTTTAATTACTGAGGTTTGTGCGGTGGGACGTATATAGCGGGTTATTTCTTTATGTTTCTCACTCCGTTTGGTCACAGGAGTTTTGAGGGAATGTGAAATGAACCGTTTAGTGAGTGAATGGGTGGTTTTAAAGGCTTTAGCATTGTTAAAAGTTGAAAATAGCTAGTTTATGACTTTCTCTCTCTCTCTCTCTCTCAATTCAATTCAATAATTGCTTTATTGGCATGGCAAATGTTACAATTGTATTGCCAAAGCAGTTCTAAAGTTTACATAAAAAGTAACATGCATATATATATATATATATAATAAAAACAAAACAGTAAACACAGTAAATAGTAGTGGTAAAAAAGGTGATATTTATATATAATTACATTAAATATCAACAATTCATCATATTATTCAATATATCACATTATTGTTCAACAACTCTCTCTCTCTCTCTCTCTCTCTCTCTCTCTCTGTCTCTCTCTCTCTCTTTCTCTCTACTAGATTAAGTTGGGTGCTATGGCAAGCTATTTATGAGCAGTTAGGTGTTAGCATTGCTTCTTTTCAGTTATGAAGGATTTCACTTTCTTTGTTTTTGAAGTTTTAGGCAGTTATATTGTTAGCCTATAGCTAATTAACACACATTTATCCCAAGTTATGATATGGCTGGTTTGAATAAAACACTTTTGTTTTTTTACCCCCTCTGATTGTCTCTGGTAACAGGTTGTTTGCCTATTTTGTCTTATATAATTTAGCTAAATATTGATGGAATATTTCTTAGCAGCTAGATGTTAGCATCAATAGTTTTTAGTCTTGTGGCTTGTTAGTATTGACTTGCTATTAAATTATAGGAAGTGCTTTGTTAAAGTAGAAAAGTTTCTTTTGTTTATTGCTAAGCAATGTTAGCGATGGCTAGATTGTAACAGCTATCTATATACAGTATCTCTTTTTTACAGATTAACTAAAGGCTAAAGGCTGAGCCTTTTAAGTTTTTAGCTATTAGCATTGCTTGTTTTTAGTAATAAATCTTTTTCAGGACTAAATTATAGCACGTATTTTAATAAAGTAGTAAAAATGTACATTTGTTTATTGCTAAATAAGCAACAGCTGGATTTGAACATCATTACATTTATCTTTTTTGATAGATTTTGATAAGCGTTCAACTGTTAGTTGTCAGCATCGCTAGTTTTTCTGTCATGTAGCTTTTCATGAGTAAATCGTTAGGTTATAAGAAGTATTTTGGTAAAAGTAGTAAACATTTGCATTAGCTTATTGCTAAGTAGTATTAGCAATGTCAAGATCGGAACAAATAGTTATATTTATCTTTTTTTTTTTAACAGGTTAACTCATAATAGAGTTGAAGCCTGAGCATTCAGAACTATTTCATGTTAGCATTGCTCGTTTTTAGTCATGGCAGCTTTGCAGTAGTGAAGCTGTGTTATTTATTTATACTGTAGGTAGTAACATAGCTTTTCCACATTCAGCTTAGCAAAATATTATTTATGGTAACTGTTATTGATTCATTCATTCTTTATTTTGCCCTAGAGTCAGTGTAGACATTGTCCATTTAACATTTTAATTGATTTGCTATCTTGTTAAACATCAAGTTGACTACCCAGCCATATTCTCAGAAGACGTCTGTTTCAATCTTTAATCGCTAACTCAACCTTCGTGTTTAGGTTTGCGCATCACGTTTGATGTGTGATCTGATTATTTATTTCTTTATTGCCTCTTCTCCAAATCCAATTTTAGCTGACATTTCTTCTGACTGTAACGAAGTATGACCTTTGTAAAAGGACACTTCCTGTACGCGGACAGCAGTTTGGGCAGCTCTCCTACCGCATAGATGAGTCAAGCGGCCTTCGGATTTCATCTAATCATTCTGCGTCGTTCATTTAAAGCTCTGCACACTTCTGTTGATGTGTTTGTCGTCATCGCTTTCACCCAAGCTGACCGTCACACATCTGAGACGCATGTGCTTGGCTAGTGCAATGTCTGGTTAGCAGCTAATGAAGCTTTCAGAGGGACTCAATAATTCCTCTCTCTCTATGCTAATGTGGGTGAATGATCTGTCTCAATAAGGCCCTTAACCCTCCTTTCCACGTCCCACACGCCCCCGACTCCCAATGGATGTCACGGTAATGACCTTATTGGTATGCAAGGACACATAGCATCTTTACATGCACATCAAGCACATGTAGGCGTGCTAACGGACGTGTAAACATACACGCTAACAGCCGTTCTCCAGCTAACAGGAAATGTTTAAAGCCACTCCTGCTCTCGCTCAGCAATCGCGCTCATGCCTCGCTCTTCTCCGAAAGGCATTACCGTAATTGATAGTCAGCGACAATCTGAAAGGGTTTATTTGGGAGCTAAACTCCCTCAAGGGAGAACGGCGGTTCACACGCGCCTTTGTTTATTGTGCTCTATTTTCAAACTAACGGCGTGTGTGATTATTTTTTTCTTCCTTTTGGAAATCTAATGTCGGATTCTCGTTGAATTACAATTTGTGAGAACGCAACACAAAAAAAAGGCGAATGTTTCTGCTTAAGAATAAGGGGAGCTCTTCCATGAGTGGTGTACACAATGTGTCTGGAGTGAATCTCATTTATTTATTTGGTCAGAAAAAGCGGCTGCTTAACCTTCGGAAGATTTCGGTTGACTAAATATTGCATAAGTTGCATAAATGTTTGATATTAGGCAGAGCTCTTTTTTTGTATTCTGTATTATTTTTCCTGCTTTATTTTCAGTTTTATATTAACAGAAGCCCTGTTAACATACTATATATTTTTTGGTAACACTTTATTTTGATTGTCCATTTTAGTATTAGTAAACTATCTGCTTAATATCTGCTGATACTGCTCCTTCAACAGACATTTAACTGACTACAGTATAAGAAACTTTGCAAGTGTCAACTTACACTAACCCTAACCCCAACCCTAACCCCAACCTAGCAGTCTACTTATAATCTAATGAGAATAATTGGCATGTAGATGCAATTTAACTTAAATTCAACAAACGGACCATCAAAATAAAGTGTGACCTGTTTTTAAAGTCATATGGCTTTATTATTTTTAACCATTCTATTCAATTTTATTCTATTCTGACTTTTAGTGTTTACTACTACTACACTGTTAAAAAAAAGAAGATCAATGCATAAAAAAAATTACCCTGACATTTACTGTTTGTTCAAACTACTTATTTAAATTGTGCTGAAACAACATAAACCTTGACAACCTTGTCAGGTTAATTGTTTATGTTAAATCCGCAGATTTCCACAGATTTTTAGCCCATCATTGAGTCTATTTATGTAGTTGTGTGTAAATGTGTATAAATTTATATTTATTCAATTTTAAATTAATTTCAGTAATCTTACTGACTAATATAAAGGTGTTCATATACTTTACATATAATATAGTTTGTAAAGTAATAATTTCTGTCTTTTAGTAGATATATGGTGGATATATTATGTGAGAAACGTTAAATTGGAATAAATGGATCTAATAAGATTTGTAAATATGAAATAAAAGTTAAAAATGTATTATTTTTTATTAAACATATTACATTTCTTTTTGTTGCAATACTTCCAAAATCATTCCGCATAAATCTGCAGATTTTTTACAATATTCTGTGCAGAAATAGCAAAAAATGTCTGCAGATTCTGTCTGGTCATACTAAAAAGTTAACTTAAAGAGCCCCTATTAGAGGTTTTTGAAACTGACCTTCCATGTAGTGTGTAACACAGCTCTTAGTCAATGAAAACATCCAGCTGAGTTTTAAATCTGAAAGTGCACCTTGTTTATTAACTATTGATTCTTTAAGGAAAGAGTCAATTCAGAGTCGAATGAATGATCCGTTTTGTCTTCGGATCTTTTACCTGCACGCATCAACATCGATACTCAATATCACCAAATATGAACTGCCGGATCCGATAAAACGTGAACGCGCCTTTCTCTTTAAATTCTAGCGGAGCGCAGGGGATCATGGGACTGTCTTGTGCTGAACGCAGTCAACCAATTACAACAGAATGGGTCATCTGACCAATTATTGCAGATTAGCCTCATGCAAATGAGGGCTTTGGGAACAAATGAATCGCTGAACAAATCAAATAGGATTTATTGGCATAATAAGTTAAAAATAAATGCTTATTATAAGTCAACCAAAGTGTTTTTTGACCACTCATGCATATCACCTGTTGCTGGAGACCCCCAAAACCAAAGTATGACCTTTTATAATGCATAATATGGGCTTTTTAATTCCTTTATTTTGAATTATTTTGTGAGTTATTTTTTATTCACAGTGTAAGTCATGAAAAGTCATGAAAATATTAGTTTATTGTTAATTTTAACTTATTAAACCAAGATAGTCATGTTTCTAACTTACTTTTTTTTTAGGCATAAGGTTAATTTGATTCAACTTAAAAAAAGGCAACACTTTTAAATTAATGTAAGGCCATTATTGTTACAGTATACTACTACTACTACTATTAATAATAAAAAGTCTTGTCTTCAATGAGCCAAAGAGAACCCATGTAACACGTCTTTTTATCACTCTGCATTGGTTATTGGTTGAAGCTTGGATCAAGTTCAAATCACTAATGCTTGCTTACAAGACAAGGCACTGCACCCTCTTAGCTCAACCTGTTCCTGAAGGTCTACATCCCCTTCAGGAGCCTCAGATCAGGGTGGGAGCACCGCCTTGTGATGCCATTGCAGAGAGATTATAAGTCACTTTCCAAAACCTTATCATTCAATGTTGGAATGATGCATATTTATCATTTGTGTCTTCAAACGACAACTAAAAACAACCCAGGCTCATTCTGATTACGCGCCCCTATATACATTTCTAGAGAGAGCAAAATACATCCCAGGAGCCATGTTTTTTTGTAGTATTTGTTTTTGTTAATCCACCAGAGGCCGCTGTGTATGCTTTTTGAGATCTCAAATTGTTCTCGCAAGTGCCATTCGCCATTCAAACATGCAAAATGCTCAATTCATGCCACATCATTTGTGCCACCTCATTCGCACAAAAAGCGCTGCAGATCTTTGCGATGACCTAACATGTAAATCACTCACGCTTGACGTTCCATCCGCATCTGTTATATAAACACACCATAAAGGCTGATTTATACATCTGCGTCAAGTTATCAGCGTGACCCATGGCTCCTGCCTTGTGCCTTGTGCCTAGTCGTGCATTGTTGTTTGTGTTGCTCTGCAATAACACTTCTGAACCGCTAGCTGGCAGTAGGTGTTTATGTTGTGTTTCTTTGTGGGTGTTTTATTTTTTCTGAACACTACCTTAATGTATACGTAGCTAAAATTCGCTCATTCAGAGGCGGGAGCCGGCGGACGTACAACAGAATTAATCATAAGGTAAACACAAACAAAAGTTTCCATCTAGAGCTTCTTCATGGGACTCGACACTTGTAAAAACTCGCTTCAACTAGTTTGCTCTTGGTCCCACCCAAACTGGTCACAGCTACCAAGCCAACCAATCACAGATCTTGCGCTACGCGTCAAGAGAGGTGCATGTCAGCATCAGCGTCAGCCTCGCTGTGGGCTGTGCGACTGCATGAATGTTGCACCAGAGCATATGGATGCGCTTGACACAGAAGTACTGTATAAATCAGCCTTAAAGGTGCAGTAGGTGATTGTCTTCAGAAAAGTTTTTTTGTTGTGCTGGTTGAAAGTCTCTTCACATTCCAATAGCCTTGATTAAAGTAAATGATCTAAATGTATTTATATGCATTTTTATATTCTTGGTAAGGCATAAGAGACCTTTATATTCTGGGTATAGCATAAGAGACCTTTTACAGCATCGATAATGTCGATTATATTTAGTTTAACAACAAAACATAAGCAAACAGCGCTAGTCCACCTATCCTGCTTTACTGAGCTGAAGTTGGTTTTATATTCACGTTGGTTCATTTTTGAACAATGACAGCCTGTGATGCGCTTCCTATATTGTTTATCATGCTACTCTGAATATTCAGTCAGAAATAGCATGTAAGTATGTCTTAGTAATAAGTGTATTTCCTGCATGCCGCCAGCCAACCACAAGTTGCTTTAGCTCAACACATCAGAGAGGGTTCTGCTGTTGTCTTTAAAGGGCCACAAAACCCCCATGTCTTAGCAGGGTGTTTTCACACCTCTAGTTTGGAAAAAGTCAGGAAAGTGGGTGTGTCCAGCTTTGTTTAGGTGGGAGTGTTGGGGGAGGGAAAGTGGGAAGGTTTTGCAAAAATGGGAGTTTCACTTTGGACATGCGTTGATTTTCACAGAAGCAAAATAAACACACAGACGAAGAGGAGAAAGACAGTGTCTGTGTTTACATGGACATCAGTAATTAAATTAGTTGCCAAATTATTAATTTGTCGACTTTAACTGCAGTTTGGCACTTTCACTTTTTATTCAGGAACATTTCCTGCATGTCCCCCGTGACAAACGACATATTGAAAGTGAGAAACTGCTGGAGAGTGGAGTTTTAATGGAGTGTTTGATACCGCACGGCGAATGGGAGAAATAAAATACGCTGCATTTCTCTGTAACTTAGATGCACTCGGTAGGTAGCATCAGAAAGCCGTGTGTGTATAGACTATCCTGTCACAAAATGTGACAAAAATCCTACAGGACGGTGAAAGTTTGATTGCTGTGTTTACATGTTTACATGTTTACATTCGGAGAGCAGCATTTACAGCGGATCTTTCAGTCTATAATATTGTACTATACTATTGCAGTGATATTAACATACTGTAAACGTAGTAACTAAATCATTTTGACTGTGGTATGTCTTTAAAAACTGAAAGAGTACTGCTGACGATACAAACTAAGTTTGCCATCTGAATGAACAAACAAAGGGCACTGATCACACACACTTACCAAATCTGTAGCGAAAGGACAATCAACACAAACTGGAGCCATGTCTTTTTTAAAAGGAGATGAGCGGCAAATCCAGATTTCATCATTTCCAGATGCGGAAAGCTCTTGGGTAAAAAATGTTCCTTACAAACGCATTTCTGTCATGTGTCGCGTGCACTGTAATCCACACAAGAGTCCAGCTGCACTCTCATAGCGGTGAAAAGAAAAGAAAACCTTTGTTGCAGCAAATTAATAAATGCAGCACATTAATAAATGCAACACTGACGACCCATGTCTCCAAATTCTTTTCTTTCACTTGTTTTAGCAACACAACATGGCATCTCTCTGTCGTCTGAACACTGTAACATGTAAAACAGTCTTGCATGTTAATGAAGTTGCACCACATGCACAATAGAGCGCTCTAATTGGTTTGAACCAAGTTTTTCTCATGAATTAATGCCACACACTCAGAGACGTCACGGTGCTCTCGCAGGTACAGACATCCAGTCTCCACGCTGGAATACACACAAGTATTTAATCGCCGTGACGCATCTTCAAAAATGAGTTTCAAACAGGAAAAACGAATTTTCTCAAAATAACGCAAAAACAACCAATTTTGACTTTTTTGTGAAATATATGTGTCCAAATAGTGTTCATAGCAGCATGGGACACATATATGACTGTCAACATCTCAAAAAGTTTGTTTTGGTCTTTCGTGACCCTTTAAGGTGCACATGTTCGTGTCAGGAGGCGTGGCTTTGGACGGCAGGGGAGGGACTGTGTTTCAGAGATTTATGCTAAGCGGTTAGCATTGTGGCAGATCACCTACTGCACCTTTAAGTCGCTTTGGACAAACGTGTCTGCTAAAAGACTAAATGTAATAATAATAATAAAAACAATAATAATAATTAACTATTATATAATAAAGATATTTCAATTTATTTAGACTTATTTTTTTGTTTATCAATCAGTTAATTAAAAAAACTTAATCAATTCCGTCAACTCTCCCTCTCCTCACCTTTCAAATGACAATCTTCTGTTGCTCCTAATCCAGTCTGCAGAAGTATTAAAAGTATATTTTTTACCCATTGCAGATTTGTTATTATTGACTGAGGGTCTGTCGGCAATCAAGTCTTGATGGATGGTCGTTTAGTGGTCCTGATTCTCCAGACCCTTTCCATCAAAGCCCACTGTCCAGCTGAACTCTTCTATTGTGTGCAGAGAATAATAATCTCCTCTGCCAAATACGGAGCCCTTGTGTGTCCCCATAGAGGCCACCTTAATAATCTCATTATCAATTTAATGAGGTGATTAGAATGCCGAGGGCAAGCGGAGCACGAGTGGGCGCCTTACCTTCGTTTGAGGAACCAAAGGTTATTTTGTTTGTCGATTTATACATTTTTTATCAATCCCTTTTTTTTCTGCAGTGGGTGTCAGGATGGTCTCTTCGTGACTGGTTTGCTGTTTCCCATCCTGCGACACAGGAAACATGGAGAAAAGAAAGTGTGAGAATTCGCAGGCTGAAGTTGCTATGGCAACAAGTCAGAGCAGCAAGCACGTTTTTATTTTATTTTATTTATTTATTTATCTAGTTTTTTTTTTTTGCTGGTGGAAATTCCTTGTGCCACACTAGGGACCGGCTAAGCGGATTCAGATTAAGCAACATTAGCACGTTGAAGCAACTTTTGTCTTCAGAAATAGGCAACAAGTGGGTGTTTTCATTTCACTCTGTTCTTTTTGAGAGCTCTCATTGTTTTCACTGGCACTTACAAATTTTTTCTGTGATGTACCAAAAGGGCCCTTTATTATCAGTGTTTTGTCTATTATGACTTTCATTTAAGCTGCAAAACATATGCATGCTGATGTCCGCCAGTTTGTGACTCACTGATTCAAATAACTCACTTATTCAAGTGAATCTTTAGGTTATGTTTGACTAATTTAAATGGTCTGAGCAAGTTTATGACTCACTCATTCTGAAGATATTTATAAAAGAGCTTTCAGAATGATGATTATCTGATTCAAATGATCTGGTCAGAGCAAGTCCCAAGTTAACAACTCACTGATTCAAATGAACTTGTCACTGTGAATCTGAAGTTCATGACTCACTCATTCAGATGCTCTTTACAAATGAAGTTTCAGACTGACCTGATTCAAATGATCCAGTCAGAGTGAGTCTCCATTTTATGACTAACTGATTCAAATGATCTTGTCACAGTGAATCTTAAGTTCATGATTTACTCATTCAAAAGATATTTATAAAAGACGTTTCAGAATGATGATTATCTGATTCAATGATCCAGTCTAAGCAAGTCGGCACTTTATGACTCACTGATTTAAATGATCCTATGACAGTAAATCTCAAGTTAACGACTTGCTTATTAAAATTTTCTTATCAAAGGAAGGTTCAGAATGCCGATTATCTGATTCAGATGATCCAGTCAGTGTGACTCTCTAGTTTAAAACTGATTCAAATGATGTGGTCAGAGCAGGTCTCAAGTTATTAATTCACAGATTCAAATGATCTTGTCACAGTGAATCTTAAGTTAATGATTCACTCATTCAGGTGATCTTTACAAAGGAAGTTTCAGACTGACAGTTACCTGATTCAAATGATCCAGTCAGAGAGTCTCCATTTTATGACTGACTGATTCAAATGATGTGGTTAGTGCATGTCTCAAGTTGACGACTCACTGATTCAAATGATCTTGTCACAGTAAATCTTAAGTTCGTGACTCATTCATTTGAAAGATATATATAAAAGAAGTTGATGATTATATGATTCAGATTATCCATTGACAGCGAATCTCTAATTAACAACTGACTGATTCAAATGATATGGTCAGAGCAAGTCTCAAATTAACAACTTACTGATTCAAATGATCTTGTCACAGTGAATCTTAAGTTCATGACTCACTCATTCGAAAGATATTTATAAAAGAAGTTTCAGAATGATGATTCAATGATCCAGTCTAAGCAAGTCTGCACTTTATGACTCACTGATTCAAATGATCTAGTGACAGCAAGTGTCAAGTTGACAACTCACAGATTCAAATGATCTTATGACAGTGAATCTCAAGTTAACGACTCACTTATTCAAATTGTCTTATCAAAGAAAGGTTCTGAATGCCGATTATCTGATTCAGATGATCCAGTCAGGGCGACTCACTAGTTTACAACTGATTCAAATGATGTGGTCAGAGCAAGTCTGAAGTTAACAACTTACTGATTCAAATGATCTTGTCACAGTGAATCTTAAGTTCATGACTCACTCATTCGAAATATATTTATAAAAGAAGTTTCAGAATGATGATTATCTGATTCAATGATCCAGTCTAAGCAAGTCTCAAGTTGATGACTCACTTATTCAAATGATCTTATTAAAGGAAAGTTCAAAATGGCGATTATATGATTCAGATGATCCAGTCAGAGCGAGTCTCTAATTTACAACTGATTTAACTGATGTGGTCAGAGCAAGTCTCAAGTTATTAACTAACTGATTCAAATGATCTTGTCACAGTAAATCTTAAGTTAATGACTCACTCATTCAGATGATCTTTACAAAGGAAGTTTCAGACTCACAATTATCTGATTCAAATGATCCAGTCAGAGTGAGTCTCCAATTTACGGCTGGCTTATTTAAATGTTGTGGTCTGAGCAAGTCTCCGATTAATAACTCACTGATTCAAAGGATCCTGTCAGGAAGGTTCAGAATGTCAATTATCTGATTCAGATGGTCCGGTCAGAGGCAGTCTCTAATTTACAAGTCACTGATTCAAATGATCTTATCAAAGTAAATATTAAGTTAACGACTCACTGATTCAAATGATCTTATCAAAGGAAGTTTCAGAGTGATGATTATCTGATTCAAATGATCCAGTCAGAGCGAGTCTCCAGTTTACGACCGAATGAATCAAATAATCTGGTCAGTGCAGGTCTGAAGTTAACAACTCACTGATTCAA
The DNA here is from genome assembly GCA_903798205.1 of Danio tinwini. Classification (NCBI taxonomy): domain Eukaryota; kingdom Metazoa; phylum Chordata; class Actinopteri; order Cypriniformes; family Danionidae; genus Danio; species Danio tinwini. The sequence goes on from CAIGQZ010033231.1 coordinate 9,405,655, forward strand.
ATGATCTTGTCACAGCAAATTTCAAGTAAGCAACTTATTCAAAGGATCAATTTCAGAATGAGAATTATCTGATTCAAATTATCCAGCCAAAGCGAGTGAACAGTGTATTTAAAGACTCGCTTATTCAAAGAATTAGTTTCAGAAGGACAATTATCTGATTCAAATGATCCCGTCAGAGCAACTCTTCAGTTTAGGACTAACTGATTCAAATGATCTTGTCATAAGAAGTCTCCAATTAATTCCCTGATTCAATTGATCCAGAATGAGGCTCCAGTTAACGACTCACTGATTCAAATGAGCAAGTCAAAGTGAGTCTTCAGTTTATGAATCACTTTAATCCAATCATACAGCTTATGCGAGGCTTTAGTTAATGATTAATTGATTAAGATGAGGCGACGCAGCGGCGCAGTAGGTAGTGCTGTCGCCTCAGAGCAAAAAGGTTGCTGGTTCGAGCCTTGGCTGTGTCAGTTGGCGTTCTGTGTGGAGTTTACATGTTCTCCCTGCGTTTTTGTTTCTTATCATGACTCTTTTGGCTAAGGAAAGATGCATAATGGCCTTTCCAAACAAATTATATCTGCACTGAAGTACATCTGCTCTTTAGTACTCACCTACAGTCTAATCACATTTGATAGGGGTTTCGTCCTTCAGCATTTATTGAAATTTTAAGATGACATTGTGGTTATGATGTTACGAGAGCATTAACATACGAACACCCACATTTGCATTTTTTATTTCCCAGTGCCATAAGGTTGGGCGATCATAACAGAAGTCGTTTTACTGTACACCGTACTGAAAGATACATTTGTATTTATTTTGTTTTAAACTTGTTGTCTTGTTCCATGAAGAAACTTTCTTTTTTATTGCTTTATTTCTATAAAGAACAGTGGTAACACTTTAGTTTAGGTCACAATTTATGCTATTAACTACTGGCTTATTACCTGCATATTACTCAGATATTAACTGTTCATTAGTAGTTATAAAGTATGATCTCTAATCCTACCCAAAATCTAAACACAACTTCTACCTTACTAACTATTAATAAACAGCTCATTAAGTTTGTTTTATTAGGATAGTAGTTTTAGTTATTGGTTTGTTAATACCGTAAATTGTGACCTAAGCTAAAGTGCTACCAGAACAGTTTTGAGTGTGTGGGTTGGTGTGAAATGTTCTTCATACTGTACTTTATATTTTTATTGATCTTAGTACACAATTTAACTAGAGAAAAGTCACACTTTAAATAGGAAAATGATCTAAAATTTTATTTTTTATTTTTTGCGCGAGACGCTAATGGTCTAATCTGATTCAATGATTTATGCTAAGCTAAGCTAAAAGTGCTCCAGCCAGATCAGGAAATCAGCTGAGTAGGCTGTAAAACTAAAGTTCTACCAGAACAGTTTTGTGTGTGATTGGGGGAGTGGGGGTGGGGGGGGGGGGGTGAAAGATATTCTTCAAACTGTACTTTATATTTTTCATTGGTCTTAGTACACAATTTGACTACAGAAGAGTCACACTTTAAATAGAAAAATTATCAAACCACTTCTTTTTTTCCTTTTTTTTTTCTTTTTGATCGAGATGCTAATGGTCTAATTTAATTAAATTATTTATGCTAAGCTAAGCAAAAAATTCTCTAGCTAGATCCGGAAATCAGCTGAATAAGCTGGAAAACTAAAGTTCTACCAGAACAGTTTTGTGTGTGATTGGGGGAGTGGGGGGTGGGTTTGGTGTAAAATATTCTTCAAACTGTACTTTACATTTTTTATTGATCTTAGTACACAATTTGACTACAGAAGAGTCACACTTCAAACAGTAAAATTATCAAAACACTTTTTTTCTTCTTTTTTTTTTTGAGCGAGATGCTAATGGTCTAATTTGATTCAATGATTTAAGCTAAGCTAAGCTAAAAATTCTCTAGCTAGATCCGGAAATCAGTTGAATAAGCTGGAAAACTAAAGGTTGTGTGTGTGCATATGTGGGTTGGTGTAAAATATTCTTCATACTAGGATACAATTAATTCTTTATATTCTTTTTTATATAAAATTATTTTTATTTTCTATTTTTTTTAATAATAGAAAGTTTTTAATCAATAATTTGAAATGCATTAAAAAATCCCTTTATTTCAGGTTAATTCACTTTTTATATTAAGTTAACTTTTGTAAAGTTGCACAAGCAAAACTCTGCATTGTGGCTGATGAGGCTGTTTCCATTGTTCTACATTTATTTGTCCTATTTAGCTGTAATGATCTTTTGTTTTGCTGTCAGTAGGATGTGAAAAAAGGCAAAAAAATTAAAAATAAATAAAAATCCGGTGAAGGAGCAGGTCAGGGACGAGCGGCCAGCAGGCTTCAGTCCCATGGGCCGCACTGGGGCGAAGGGATGTATCTGGGTGCATTGATTATCTGTCAGAAGCTCCTGATAGGATCTGAGCGGGCCAGTGTTGGGGGTATTAAGTGATCTGAAGTATTCAATAAATATTGATAATGAAGGCCCGTTAGTGAGGCTCCAGGGTTTTGGTTTCAGCCCCAGGAGGAGCATTTGCTTGCTTGCCGTCCCAGAAGACAGAGTGTGGTTGATCAAATGCTATGAGGATGAATGAGAGAAGATCTACAAGGATTTATTTCTCCAAACATCCTCCTGTGAATGCTTGAACCAATGGTATGTGCATAATATCTTTAACTTTAAAAATCAACGGTAACACCTTTGAATAACGGACCATTAGTTAATGCTACTTTTTTGTATTTACTAACATTAACTAAGTATGAATAATCTTGTAAAGCATTTCTTAATCACAGTTGATACTTAACCATTGTGTTATTAAAATCAAAAGTTGTGCTTGTTAACATTAATTAATGCACAGTGAGCTAACATGAGCTGACATTATTTAACTTAAATAGCATTAACAAACATTAATAAAAGAGGAACATATGCAGTAATAAATGTATTAATTGTTATTTCATATTAGTAAATACATTAACTAATGGACTATTATTTTAAAGCAACCAAAACAACAACCAAAAAGGGCATTATTTTTGATAGAAGATGTACCTACAGTGTATGCGTACAACTAATTGCAGATTTCAACTTTACTAAAAATGGGGGAAGAAAAGTATCAACAAAGTTTCTTCCTGTGTCTATAAATTATGATTATAGGCCAGTTATTAAAGAAAACTGAAACCTTTTCACTTTTGACCTCTCAAGACATGTCAATGGATCCGCCATCTTGGAACAGTCAACATGTCAATACTCACCAGGGTGTCTGCAGGGTCTTAAAAAGTATTAAAGTTGATAAATCAATTATGAGAAAATTAAGCCACTTAAAAGGTATTAAAAGGCATTGCCCCAAGTGTTTGACTCCAAAAAAAAGGCTAAATATATTTATTTTCCTCCTAATATTTACAACGGCGTGCTCGATCCACGTGATTCGTTTGGGCCAGGGTGTGTTGAATAAATATTAGCATTAAAAAAGTAGCATTAACTAATTGTCCGTTATTCAAAGGTGTTACCGTTGATTTTTAAAGTTAAAGATATTATGCACATACCATTGGGCCAGGGTGTGTTGAATAAATATTAG
>CAIGQZ010033231.1:9423189-9434096 GCA_903798205.1 Danio tinwini
ATTATTATTATTATTATTATTATTATTATTATTATTATTATTATTATGTTCCATAAATGTTATTGGTATATATCTTAATATTCATTTTAAGTCATTTATTAAAATTTATGTTAATGTATTTACTATTTTATTTTTATGAAACCCAAGAATACCATAATTAGTTAATATATAATACCAAATAATATCATAATAAGTCTGTATAATTATTTATCAATCAACTATTTTAATTACAGAAATATTTATTATTATTTCTATTATAATTTGTTTAATCAATTAATTAATTTATTTATTAGTTATTTTATTTTTCTAAACTGTATTATTATTATTATTATTATTATTATTATTATTATTATTATTATTATTTTGTATTATTATATAGAATGCCTTATTATACATTGTGTTATTTATTCAGTTTTGTTATGATAAATACCATTTGATTTTCATAAAATCCTAATACCATAATAAGTAAACAAATAATACCACACAGTGTCATAAGTCTTTATAAATATTTTTCAATCAACTATTTTAATTATGCAAATGTTTCTTATTATTGTATCCTAATTTGTTCAAGTTTATTTATTTATTTATTTATTTATTTATTTATTTATTTATTTATAAACTGTATTAATATTATTAATATTATTATTATTATTATTGTTGTTGTTGTTGTTGTTTTTTTGTTATTATTATTCTATATAATGCCTTATTATACATTTTATGCTTTTATATTTAATATTTAATTTTTATAAAATTTTACAATACCATAATAGGTAAACAAATAATACCATACAGTGTCATAAGTCTTTATAAATATTTATCAATCAACTACTTTATGCAATTATTTATTATTATTGTATTATATTTATTTATTAATTAATTAATTAATTTATTTATTTATTCATCCATTTATTCATTTGTTTATTTGTTTGCTTGTTTGATTTATCACAATATTATATTGTGCAACTGAATGATGGCTGGGATTTCACAGAAGCGAAACTTAGCATTTGACTCTGAATGTATCAAGGATGCTAAGCTAATCCCTAACCACTGCTTTGTTCACTAGAGTGCTCTGTTATTTAAGTGAGCGGCAAGTCTGCCAGTCCCGTTTCACCCATCCTTTTTTGGGCATCCAATGCCAGTAAGCAGTCACCACTTACAGTGCGTTTACAAGGGCTAGTATAACTAACATTATGGTCTTAGCACATTATTGCTTTCCTTTGATACATGCTCTTGGGAAGACTCTGATTTCCCCATCACAGTGCTGCCAGGATTTGAGACACAGGCTTTGGGAATCACACATGATGTCTGCAGCGACTGCCAGTGCTGTCAGTCTATAAGAACTGATGCGAACACCTGCAAAAGCATTTTAGCGCTGATGCTAGTGTTTGTCCGCACCCACGCGCTAGTGTGCTCACACATGTAATTGCTGTCAGTTTTTCTTACTGACGGCTGGGAGGTGTGTGTGTGTGTGTGTGTGTGTGTGTGTGTGTGTAAAAGTAAGGAGAATGTGCACTTTAATGTGTGATTTATGAAGCCATAAATGTGTACAGTAGCCCAAAACTAACATGTGAGAAATGTACCCGGATGTTTACCAGGTATTTTGTGTGATTGCTAAGTTTTTGCTAGCATGTTTTTGAGTTGTGACTTGCTATCCCTGCCGAAAAATCCAGCTTAAACCAGCCTAAAATGGTTAGCTGGTCTTAGCTGGTGAGGATGGGAGATGACCAGCTTAAACCTGCTTGACCTAGCCAGGCTGGGAGCAGAGCCAAAACCAGCTATGCCCAGCTTAAACCAGGCTGGTCAAGTTGGTTTTAGCTGGTTTTAGCTGGTCATTTGTCAGCCTGACCAGCTATGACCAGGCTGGAAATGGCTGAAAACTAGCCTGGAAATGGCCAAAACCCCTCTAAAACTAGGCTGGTCGACCAGCTAAAACCAGCCAACCAGCTTAAGCTGGTTTAAATTGGATTTTTCAGCTGGGATTGCTAGTTGTGAATGTTTACTTGCTAGTTGAATATTAATGTGGTTCATTTTAATATTGCATTTTTCCTTTATAGAGCTGTTGTGTGTAGCTAAGTGTATAGCTTTAAGTAGATAGCTGCAATGTTGTTGCTAAGGTGTTGCTAAGGTCTTTTTAGGTTTAAAAAAATCTATTTGCTGTTTGTAATTTAATTAAAAGGTGAATTTAGAAGTGCAGTTTTCACATCCAGAACCATTTGTAAGTGGTTACCAGAGATTATGTGTGGTTGCTAGAGTGTTGCTATAGTGCTTTTATTGGTTGCTAAATGTGTATAATTTAGTTAGATATTCATGTAAGTCAGGTCTGCTGTTGGTTAAAATACTAAATTTTGTAAAGACTTGGAATGGTGGACTTGAACAGACTTTCAATATGTCCTGTTTGTTAATTCACAGTAAAATGATGACATCAGAATACAACTATTCATAATTCTAAAGTTGAATTATTATGTTTGAGACATATGCTTGTCATTTGTCATTGAGAACATTATTAGACCGTTTTTATCACTGGTAAAATGAGACATTTGTCATCATCAGATTCCCTATTGTATTCAACATTATATAGGCTAGAGTAGTTATACTGACACAGTAAACATTTATTTTCATGCACAACACTATGTGTTAGCAATGAAAGAAAAAACAAATGCTTGTCGTAATCATAACTGTAAAATGCGATCATTAAATGATGTGTGCACCGATTTCACTTTCACTTCTGAGTGCGACTCATGATTGCCGTCATTGTGAGAAAAAACACACACATGCAAATCTCTCGCATGGCGCTCAAGCGATCGCTCTGTGCAACAAACTGAACATTATTTACAACTTTATTAGATGTTATTCACAACCTATGCAAGCTCTGTTCACTGAAGTAGGCATCATTGGCGTGCACGCGCGTGTTCTCGGTAGTAAACAAACAGCTCGCGGTCAGCTCACATGTGATTTTACAGCCGCGAATACATCACATTAAGACAGAAATTATATTTTTGGGTGAATTATACTTTATAAATACAGTATGTGACACTTTTAACGCCATTTGGAGGTGTGCATGTTGCTGTGAAGACTTGTGCGACCGCCTTTATGCTTCTCTCCTAACCTCCCTGCTGAAAAATCCAGCTTAAACCAGCCCAAGCTGGTTGGCTGGTTTTAGCTGGTCGACCAGCCTGGTGTTAGATGGGGTTTTGGCCATTTCCAGCATGGTTTCCAGCCATTTCCAGCCTGGTCTTAGCTGGTCAGGCTGGGAGTTGACCAGCTAAAATCAACTTGAGCAGCCAAAACCAGTTATGTCCAGCTTAAACCAGGCTGGTTTTAAATGGTTTAAGCTGGTCATTTTCAAGCCTGACCATTATATGATATAATTTACATTTATTTTAAAAGTGTTGTTTTTCTCATGTACAAAAATTGTTGTCAGTGGTTAGCAGGGATTGTGTGCTGTTGCAAAGGTGTTGCTAGGGTGTTTTCGGTGCTAGCTAAAAATGTACTTGCTAATCAGTACTCCCCAAATTTAATGTAGAAATTGTTCTTAGCACTGTAGCTGATTAAGTGAAATCATTGTGTGATGCTAGTTGCTTGGCAGTGTCACCCAATGGTACATGATTTATGTGATTTGATTAAGTATTGTGGTCTTAAACACCCCTTCTAAGAGAAGAAGGGGTTTATGAAAGACGATTATTTTGAGATATTTTAACATCACTAAACATTTGTATTAGCAAATGTGTGGTACAAATTGCATTGCCTTTACATCTCAGAAGTGTATTTTTTGGGGGACTTGCAAATAAGAGATGAATTAGACATAATTTCCATTTCCATTCTCCCTTTTGGGCACTGGCTGTCCCAAAAGGGATGGAGCGAAACAGTAAGGGCTGCAGTAATCAAGACAGATATAGAGTAAGATGGAGAAAGCGGAGTTCAGCAGGAAAATTGGAGCCTGAAATCAGATCTCTCGCACATGCTGTATTGTACGGAGTGAATGGCCATAATTAGTGTGCTTTGTATGATAATGCGGCAGAGGCCAATGAAGTAGCCTAATCTGAGGTGCAGATGTAGGCCAAGTGTGTCATCTATGTTTATTTGCTGCAAATCCAATTAAGCATTCGTCGTAAATAAGCTTGCGGAGAAACAACAGACAGCGCTGTAGTTTTCCATTTTCACAATTATCTATTTTCTCTCCCCTTCTGTCTTTTTAAGGCAGAATTGCAAAAGGTCTTCAGCTGTACCAGAGAGGGGATTCATGGTTGTATTGAACATTTCTCTGATGGAAAATACCTTAACTCCTCAATCCCCCCACCTTTTTGGTTATTTTCCGTCAGTGATTGCAATCTCAAGGGAAGCATGAAGTATGGCTGGATGTTCGTCGACTTACCCTTGAGGTGATCTTGATTTTAAATATGTACAAGTCTTTAATATCTCTTGCTTTGTCAGATTTATTTTTATTTTTTTGGAGGAGAAAATGGAAAGTTCTAGGGCAAAATCAAGGCATCTCATTCAGTCATGTGGTTTTAACTCGATGCAGATCAACACGATTAGCAGGTTTAGCGGGAGTGGATTTCTTATCAAAGTTCTTGCAGACTGCACCATGTGTGTCATTTTTTATGTTTTCCTCATAAAGATAACCTTCTCAGCCTGTAAGTAATGTGGCAACAATGGGTCGCAGCGGGGTAAAAACAATGATAAATGCTAATATTAAACTGATAGCAACACTCTTTTCCATTTGTTGTTGACAAAATACTATTTGTTTCATTTGTCACTTTTTAGCAGCTATTCAAGCTAGCCAGATGCTAACATTGACTTGTTGTGTGACCTGCCTCTTTCTCAACTACAATTTTGACTTCATTTTTCATCTATTCACCTAGTGAAACTGTGGAACCAACAGTAATGTAGACTAACCATGCTCCATACACAACAATTGGCTCGTTTCCACTGAGTGGTACAGTACGGTACGGTTCGGGTCGGTACGGGTCACCTTTATCAAGCTTGCGTTTCTATTACAAAGGGTACCCTTTTGGTGGGCGTGGTGTACTACAGAGTTTCAGTCGACGTCATTCTCGCTCAAATAAATGTCTACAGTAAAGCTGTACAGTTCGTTCACATTATATGAGAAGCTCTTCTAACAAAACCGATGCTTTAAACATATTAATACTTGTTTATAAATGTTTATTACTAACATTTCTATGAACATGATTTGATTATAACTGCAGATCAATGACAGTGTTACAGCCTACTGTAACGTCTGCAATTATATAAAATAAATAAATAAATGCAACATATATGAACACATACAGACCCTTACAGTCTCCGATATGTTACCAATTACAGATAAACGACACACAGCATACATTAAGTCCTTATTTGAGTTCAAAAACAACACGTAAGATATACAGTAGCCCACAGTCAGAGCTAACCTCTCATCTGTGTCTGTAATCTTCACCAGCACATGTAGCCTCTGTTAGAGAGTAATTCCATCATTCCGAGTTCATAATAGTCCAAAAGGCGATGATAAACATGGCAGTTTGTTCATGTTTCAGGTTGCTGAAACTATTTGCTCCTGTCGGGAATCCTTGTAATCCTGTCGGGCTTCTCCTTTTTTTCCGCGCTTCACTCTCGCGTTTGTCCTTTTCTTTCTGAATGGATCAGATGTCGAAGATGCTTCATTAATCACACACGCACGTTATTATTATCAGCTCAAGAAGTTCGTTATATCAAATCTAGACGCGAACGCGGGCTCCCTGGAGAAAGCGAAAAAATGCTCGCCATTTTAGACGGCCTCATAAAACAACAACAGGACACGGCAGATTCTTAGCTTTGTGGTTGTTCATCAAGACAACGACAAGGTTTGTTTTGAGCCCGGGTCATCCATGTATCGTTATTATATGCATATAGTTGTCTCGGCTGTGCTTTTAAAAACATGGCGGTCCATTGTTTTGATTCTGGCTAGCTCCACGAGATCGTGACGTATCTCTGTAAACCAATCAGCGTTCAGCTGCGCGTGTAGCTCCACCTTTGGGTACCCTTTCTCGTCTTTGGTACCCTTTCGAAAGGGTGCCGAAAAAGTGATACGGTACGGATCGGTTCGGTGCGCTTTTGACAGTGGAAACGGCCATAAAAGCGTACCGACCCGTACCGTACCACTCAGTGGAAACGGGCCTAATATTTTATACAGATTACATTTTAACGGCAATTTCTGAATAAATACTTACGAGTCATAGACAAGCTAATCGTGTAACCGCTGTTTCTCACTCTTTCACCCCCGAGCACAACAGAGACCCTATGTTTCTGAAAAAATTCAATAAGTTTTTTACGTCGGCCTAATGCTAAAGAAGCGAATGTTGCTTGGGAGGGGAGATATTTTAAGCAACGACAATATGCATTTGTGTTTAATTTAAGCATGACACAGTATTACAGTCTTTATGAAATTAATATCATGTTATCACAAATAGTTAAATCATATTTTGGTAAATAAATGCTTTGAAATAAGGATATTTAAACATCAGTTGTGGGTGATTACAGCATGGCTCTCTGCCAGAGAGAGAGCCTGAAATTCAGCCTGCAAACGCTGTTTTGGATAATCTTCAGTCAGGTCAGTAAAAGGTCAGTCAAGTTAGCATGAATTTGCATGCATTTGATGTTTTAATATTTTAAATTGGGCGACGTGGTGGTGCAGTGGGTAGCATGATTGCCTCACAACAAGAAAGTCGCTGGTTCGAGCCTTGACTGGGTCAGTTGGCATTTCTGTGTGGAGTTTCCCCATGTTCACGTAGGTTTCCTCCGGGTGCTCTGGTTTCCCCCACAGTCTAAAGACATGTGGTAGAGGTGAATTGGGTAAGCTAAATTGTCCATAGTTTATATGTGTGAATGAGTGTGTATGGATGTTTCCAGTGATGGGTTGCAGCTGCGTAAAACATATAATAAGTTGGCGGTTCATTCCGCTGTGGCAACCCCCAATTAATAAAGAGACTAAGCCGAAAAGAAAATGAATGAATGAATATTTTAAATTGTCATGCTGTAATAAAATAAACATGATCTGAAAATCAAATGATTGTAAAGTTTTTTCATTTCAAACTTTTATAAAAAAGTTATTAAATATAACAATTTATTAGTTATTTAACAAAAAAATTGTATATTCTGACGTACATTTTTTGCTGGGGAATTGAAGTTATGCACCCTATATGAAACACTATTTTAATGGTGTGCGGAACAACGTTAACACCTATAATCTTCCGTACACATGCGTAGGCGGTACTTTTCCCATCTATTCTCAAAAACTACTAGTGCAAAAGATATCAATCAAAAATTGGATTGTGCAATAGGTGTTCTCCCAGAGAATGATCATGCAAACATGCTTATCTGGCTTTCAATGACGGAGGAGTGGTCATTTAAGTGCACTGAATAGCGAAAAGTGTACGGAACATGGTTAGTCTGCATTACTTAGCACCTTTAGCTATCCCCCCTTTTTAAGAATGTATGACTTAGCGTGTTTAACACGAGTGATTTTCTTGATCTGACAACATATATTTATATTTTTGTGTATAGGTAACTCCTGTTTTTGTTATTTAGCTAATTTTCACTTATCTTTTGCTGCTGTTGTAAAAAAAGAAACTGCTGTATTTTGGTTTACATTCTTTTTTTTTTTACTTAGTAGGCTAGTAGTAGATTTGCTAAATGCTAACATGCTAGCATAGTTGTGTCACATACACATACTCTAAAAAAACTATGAATTTAATTAAGAAAAACAGTTCTTCCTCATTTTTTGTCTTTACTTGCAGATAGCCGATTAGCAGTGCTGAGCACATTTTGCTTGCCAGCTTTTGTCTAAACACTTAACAGATTAGCGTGTTTAGTAGAAATGGTTTTCTTGTCATAGTTCTAGTAAATGACTTCTATTTTTTCTTCCTGTAAAGATCACACTCTCTTCAGATAGATTACAGCAGATGTCACAGCAGGTCATCGTCATAAACAGCAGGCTTAAAATGCTAGATGCTAAAAATAAAACAATAATAGCTTATTAATTTCCCAAATAATTACTGTGTATTGATAGCAACATAAACAAGTAAACAGTATCCAAATTCAAACATAAAGCATGATATACCATTATCCTGAAAGCAGCAAATGTAGTTAAGTACAGCTACTTAAGCCTCGTTTTTCATCTTTTCACTTTTACCTGAAGATAGCTGTTTCACGATGCAGAACCTAGCGCCTTTAGCAAGCCCCCTTGTTTCAGTGCATTTTCAAGTGCGAGTGAGGCGACAAATGGTAAATCTTCTGTACCCGCTCAGAGGATGATGATATGATACAAGCCTATTTACGGCCAAAGCACAAAAGCGCATTCGCCACAGTCCGCAGTCTCAGTCACTCAGCCGCTGCTTTCAGCCTCTCGGCTAGCAGCTGCGAGCGCCATCAATCCGTTTTATTCTGTTGACCTTTCTCTAATCTCCGTCTGTATAAAGCAGCTCCTGCAGACACGAACTTCATGTCTGGCTCATCGCTGGAAGGATCATCACTGTTAAAAAAAGGACTAAGAGTAATAGTGACAGTAAACAAGCTGCGGGGAGAGTCTGTTTTAAGGCATTTATTTCTAACGTTTACAGCTGTCTGAGATGTATGAAAAAATAAAGCGGCAACACAATACTGAAGTCCAGTTTTTGGCCAGGGAGCCGGTTAACAATTTAAACAGATTATTTAACAGGCCCCAGTGTTGTCAGTAGGCCAAGGTAGTTAAATAATGTAACCCAGTAATTATGTTTTCTAGGATTTAAGATTGACCTTATGTGGACTTTAATTGCATGGATAATGAAATTGTAATGTAAACAGTTGATGGCAGAATGCTAATTATAAGGGTTCCAATTAGAATATGAAAATGAATATCTAATAATGTCTCTCTGTGCCAATTTCACTTACAAAATAAAATGTAAAGGGGTGGCTCATTCTTATTCATTTACTCACCATTTACTTTTTTCAAACCTTTATGAGTTTCTTTCTTCTGTTAAACATAGAAGAAGATATTTTGAAGAAAGCTGGAAAGCTGTCATTGTAGGGGCGTACTCATATTAGTTACAGTTGCCTTGAACCATGCTGTAGCGCAATTGTAATAATAATAATAATAATAATAATAATAATAATAATAATAATAATAATAATAATAATTCCTTTATATAGCACTTTTCTGGGCACTGAAAGCGCTTTACACATTGGGGGGAATCTCCTCATCCACCACCAGTGTGCAGCATCCACCTGGATGACACGACGGCAGCCATTTTTGCACCAGACCACACACCAGCTGATTGGTGGAGAGGAGACAGAGTAATGAAGCCAATTATGATATGGGGAGGGTTAGAAGGCCATGATGGACAGAGGCCAGGACCTCAGTTTAACATCTCATCCGAAAGACGGCGCTCACTGAGCAGTATAGAGTCCCCATCACTATACTGGGGCATTAGGACCCACACAGACCCCAGGTTGGGCGCCCCCTGCTGGCCTCACTAACACCACTTTCAGCAGCAACCTAGCTTTCCCATGTGGTCTCCCATCCAGGTATTAACCAGACGCAGCCCTGCTTAGCTTCAGTTGGCGACCATGTGAGAGTTGCAGAGAGCTATCTGCATTGTCCCCTCTCCCCCTCGGCCTGCACTTACATTGCATTTTTACCTACCAAACCTGAGCACTCTTACATCATCGAAGATGTGACTCTTCAGTTTAACAGGAAGAGAAGCGCTCTCACTTCAGCATAGTGAAGATTTCTTTAGTTATATCGTTTTGTATTTTTTGAGTCATTTGGGATGCAGTGACACGCAGTTAAATATGTTGCCGAACAGATACACCACTTTTGTCACTCATCAATTATCATAAAAGTCCTCGTGCTGCACTTTTTCACTTCTCAAATTCCTTTCACGAGTGCTGTTCGCTACCGATGTTCTCGCGTAAACCCAGCAGAGGCCGCTGTCGACTGATTGCCTGTCTGACTGACTGGCCGGCCGGCCGGCCAATCGACTGACTGACCCCCCCTTCTCCTTCCCTAAACCCAACCAATTTTATCGATTGACCTGCCCACCCACTTACTTCCCTAAATCCAACCAACGGTTTACAAAGCCGTCCAGAAAAGCCCTCATCTGATTTTTACCACGTTTTCGTATTTTACCGCATTTTCACCCTGTTATTTACTTGTTCATTTTATTTTTTGGATTCTGTTTTTTACCTGATTTCTGAAACCGCTCTTCTGGAACGGCGTCATACCGCCCCGTAGCATTCATTTAAAAAACTAAATGAAGCCATACGTACCTCCGGCTACATAATTCGCTGTCTCCAGAAACGTCCACGGGACTACGTTTTCAGACTGAGCATGGGTTGGACAGTTCGCATTCATTAAAAATTAAGAATGATTAATAAATCCATATCAAACAGTCCCTTAAAAGTCACGTCTCGTCTTCAGTTTTGGGCTCAGGCGTGCTTTGCACTTGCACTACAAGTGTACCACGCCAAAGCCCAAGTGAAACGTGCTCTGGCACACCTTTCTTTCGTATTAAGCAGAATAAATTAATTCATAGGTGTAGAAACACTTAATAAATAGAGTAAATAGTGTAAAGTTTACATTTTTTGGGTGATCTATCCCTTTAAGTAGAGAACTGTTTATTTTGTTTATTTTTTAAATATATTTTTTGTCTTTAAAAATTATTTGATATTTCATATTACAGATGCATTATATGGATACTATAAATGCTACTACAGCCTCTACTAGCTGGCCTCTCTAATACTCACCCAACTAAACCTCTCTCAAAGTATAGTGTACACCATTCTGGTTTTATTTACCCTGCTCTAAACAGAATTTGAATCCAAAAACTTTAGGGAGTTGGCACACTAACACACACACACACACACACACACACACACACACACACACACACACA
>CAIGQZ010033231.1:9447645-9457821 GCA_903798205.1 Danio tinwini
TAAATAAATAAATAAATAAATAAATAAATAAATAAATAAATAAATAAAATAAAAAGATTCCCAGTACTGGGTTTCAGCTGGACGGGCAATCGTTGTGTAAAACATATGCTTGATAAGTTGGCGGTTCATTCCGCTCTGGCGACCCCTGATGCACAAAGGGACTAAGCCAAAGTAAAATTTATGAATTCAATTTAATTCAATTCAATTCAATCCAATTCAATTCAATTCAATTCAATTCAATTCAATTCAATTCAATTATTGGCTTATTATCTGCATATTAATAAGATATTTGCTGTTTATCAGTACTTATGAGATGTGATCTTATTCTACATCCCTAAATCATACAAATCATAACTACACTATTAATAAGCAACACATTAGTACTATACATAGCTCAAAGGCTTAGTTAATGACTTGTATCTTAAAATAAATTGTGACCAAAATAATATAAAACCTAAATGTACCTACATTTGCTATGCATTTTATTAAGTTAAATACATTAAAAATGATACAATCAATTAGGCAATCCTTTCTTAATGACCCAAGACCTAATTTGTGTAGCCCCAAAACATGTCGTCAGTTTTCAAAATCGCACAAAAAGAGTGTCACGAAATTAGCATGCATGTTTGATCCTTTAATATATAACATTAAACAGTTACAATACCCACTTTAATTACACCTTTTGTCAGCCTTAAAGCTAATTGTCCTCTCCCGGTCCCCAATTGTACAGATTTAGGAAACTGTACGACAATTGCTTTTGTACTTTTTTATTATCTGCCTTAGTTACTGAGAGCAAAAGAACAGGGTGTAATCGTCTTTGTTCCATTTTACGCTCACTCCTCGCTCAAAGGGCTTCCAGCCGGGCAGAATCCAGCAGCGCTGCGGAAGCTTCTGGATCTGATCTCAGTGGGAGTCTCTCCCCCTTTAAGAGTACGAAATATTACACCCGCAGGATACGTCTCACCTGGCCTAAAGCCTGGAGTAGCATGACGGCCCTAAAACCTCTGCACGCTCATTCATTCATCAATTGGTGCGAGCGCGATAACCTTTCTCATTTGCAAGATAGGGCAGGAGATAGAGAGGCGTTTGAGCTTGAATCCCATGCATATGAAATGGGCTCAACTGTAAGCTCTGGGAAACAGCATTGTTGCTCATTTGCACAAATGAAGGGGGGACATTTTTCACGTGGATCTTTAAAACAATTTTGCCAGCACGTTCCGCGAAAGGGACTAGCGCAACCTGCTTGTGCATTTCAGCTCTTTGATGAATAACGATCAAAGAAGAGTCTAAGTACTTTCTCCGCCCTTTAAAACCAAATTAACATGTCTAATGAGAAGAGCGAGCGTTTCTTTTTCTTACTAAGCAGTATCATGAACAGGTCATCGTTTGGAAAGAACACTCACAGCATGCTTAATTTGTAGCCTACGTCTTAAAGACAATATGATATTTGAGATTAGTGGCTCTAAACTAGTCGGTCTCATGTAACAACACAAAACATTGCCCATTAGAGGCACTACTGAAGAGCAAGTTCAACCCAAAATGAAAACGTACTCACTGTTTTTTTCAACCTCATGTTGTTTTAAAGCTTTATTGGTTCATTTCTTCTGTTGAATACAAAAGAAGGTATTTTGAAGAAAGCTAAATTCCAGTGACATCCATAATACGAAAAGCAAATGCTATGGATGTCAATGGTTACAGCTTCAACAGAGGAAAGAAACTCAAATGGGTTTTTAACAAGTAAACGGCGAGTAAATGATTTCAAAAAATCTAATTCACTTTATAAAACTATTAGAATTACCATAGTTTATCCATAACCTAAAACAACATCCAAATAAAAAGCCTTTAGATTTTTTTGAGACCCCTGGGATAATTACTTTATATTAAAGACACAGCACATTGAGTTTATGGCACCAGGTCAAACTTTCTGACAACTTTATGGCACTCAGGTACATTAAAAATAAATACATGCCACGATTGAACATATAGGATGGGGGTCGCAAGTCACTGACATTGAAATTTTGGACATTTGGAATTTTGCAAGCTGAAAAGTTTAGAAACGCCTGCACTAATGAACTCCTACCAGTAAAATGCAAACAGTCAGGTGATCTTAGCTTGGATATCAAAATTAACATGAAAAGAAACAGGTAAGATTAACTAGAAAGCCTAGTTCAACAGTTACCAGTGATAACTATCCCAATAGATTAACTATAAAGCAGTAATAGATAGATAAACTATCCAAACTAGATTGTTGATTTTTGGGTTGGTTGTTGGGTTAGCTTCAGACTGTCCAGCTGATAACTAAATTCTAAACTAACCAAACTAACCCTTGGCTAAGTTGAGTGACCACCTACCAGATTGGATTGGATTAGATTGACAAACTTATCCAAGACTCTAATTAAACTACTGGTTTTGTAGTGTCACACCAACTGACAAATAACTGCTCTTTAACAGACCAGAGTAACTGGTTTGGTCCAGCTGAGAGATTAATGGCTCAGTAACTTAATCAAGTTGGTTTAACAGCTACACAAAGTTCAACTTTCAAGTTCAAGGTGGTGTTGCTAGCTCTGCCTTGTATGGTGGGTCTCCCTGTCTATTATAGGAATAGCTCATCCAAAGATTAAAATTTTCTACTCGCCAATTAGAATGAGATTCCAGTGGTTCTAAACTCATGAATTTCTTTTTTTTTCTCTTGATCACAAACTAGAAATTCTGAACAAATGTTGGAATAAAGCAACCACTGACATCCATAGTAGAAACAGAAACACTGTAAAATAGTATAATATTTGCTTTTTAGGGCTGCATGGTGGCGCAGTGAGTAGCACGTTCGCCTCACAGCAAGAAAGTCAGTGGTTCGAGCCTCAGCTGGGTCAGTTGGCGTTTCTTTGTGGAGTTTCCATGTTCTCCCCGTGTTCGTGTGGGTTTTTTCCCCCCGTGTTCGTGTGGGTTTTTTCCGGGTGCTTCGGTTTCCCCTACAAGTTCAAAGACATGCGGTACAGGTGAATTGGGTAGGCTAGTGTGTGTGTGTAATTGAGTGTGTATAGATGTTTTCCAGTGATGGGTTGCAGCTGGAAGGGCATCTGCTGTGCAAAACATATGCTGGATAAATTGCTGGTTCAATCCGCTGTGGTGACCCCAGATTAATAAAGGGACTAAGCCAAAAAGAAAATGAATGAATGAATGAATGAATCTGCTTTTTATCAACATTCTTCACTCTATCTTCATTTGTGTTCAACAGAAAAAAACTCAAATAGGTTTAGAACAAGTGGATAGCAAGGAAATTATGAAATCATTTTTATTTTTGGGCAAACAATCACTTAAAAACTGTCGTTTAGCTAATAGTTTGGTTTCTGCATGTGGCCAAGTTGGTCTTGAGGTGGTTTATTTGATGATCCAGCGGGTAAAGTGTCCATAACCTCTCTAAAAACATTCAAAGAGACCATACTAAACAATTTGGCCAGAGTAGACAAGATATCAGCCTAATTAAACTAACTGATATTTAGGTCAACCAGCTGGTCACCCAGTATGGCCAGGAGACAAGTGTCCGAACCTTTATCTAAACCAATAGTCTCAAACTCAATTCCTGGAGGGCCGCAGTGCTGCATAGTTCAGCTCCAACCACCTCTGACCCACACCTGCTTAGTAGTCTCTAGTAGTCTTAAACACCCTGATTAGTTGGATCAGTTGTGATTGATTAGGGTTGAAGCAAAACTGTGCAGAGTTGCGGCCCTCCAGGAATCAAGTTTGAGACCTATGATCTAAACCATACAAACAAACCTGACTAACTGTTTTTGGTCAAGTTAAGAGACCAGTTAACAGCTAGTCATACTGTTTTTTAGTTGGTTTCTCAGCAGGACTAGCTGACATTAAGCTAGTGCTGTTTTGCTCCGCAGGGAAAGCTATGGTGCTCCTATTACAAGAGCTAATTCACAGCTAGTGAGCGCTTAACTATTTTCATACCTTGCAAACTTGAATAAAACATCAAATTAACCTTTGGAAAGGTCAAGGCGATTGCTCGCTGTGGAAGAAAAAGGAAAAACACAGGGGACGTTGATGCATTGAGCTTGGGTGCTTAAAAACTGCCCAAATAACATGGTCTAACGTACATCCGCATAGCAGCCATGCATTATGCATGCACTTCTGTACCCGCACGCAGCCAAATGAGGGGACACCATTGAATAAATCCACTGGAGCATTGAACGGTAGGTCGGGGGATGCGCATACTGATAAATAAATGGGAATATACACACATCTCATGCCTTAATGAAAAGCGTCACGGCAGTCAAGGTGACAAACAGTAGTTTTCTTCCTAGGAAAGACTGAGAGTATAATTGAGCCTTTATAATATGAATCAATTCAAAAGCACTCTAAAAGAATGCTTTTTTCATTCTTCATCATAAATTGTTCATTCGCATACAGTAGCGTGCAAAACACGAGCAGAATTTATACATAAATAATCAGAAGACCGTTAGCGTATGTTCAGGGAGCTCTCAAGACATGCTGGGTAAATGTCAGCTATGCATTGTAGATGAGTTAGCCCATAGGTAGCAACTCAACTAATGCTCACTATGGAAACACTTTCAAATTAAGGAGGCTGATTAAGGCAACATAATCCTGATTTAATGACAGTTGAGGAAAAAAAAAATAATAATAATTTTTAGTTTTAGTTTTCAGTTTGTGGTTGCAAAAGTGGTTTCCATCATGCGATTTGTGTTTTAATGTCGGAGGCGGGAATTCATGAAGTCAGATGGGATAGACTGTACCTCTCGTTCTTCATTCAGATTACAAAAAGAAAGAAAGTGGTTTTCAAGTGTAGTTGGTTTGTTTAAAAGTAGAGATGTCTAGCTTTACATAGATATATTTTTCATGTCTGAGATTCCAGCGCGCTTGCTGACCCCAAAGGTTCATAATAATGAAACTGTCATAAAGACCACCACTTCAGCTGCCATTTTGACTCCTACAATTTTAACCATTTAAAACTATTCAAGTGACATGCCTTGTGTATTCTATAGTCTTTGCAGTTATTTAGATGGACCTCACATTGCCTTCAGAAATCAAGTCTTATCAAATATGACAACCTCTGTCCAATCTTCTATTGTCCAATTTTTATTCAGCCTGAGCTGTAGCTTTATTTTCTTATTTTTTGGTCTGTTCTTCCGCTGCTGTAGCATATCTGCTTCAAGGTTTACTGTGTTGTCTTCACAGATGTTCTTCTGCGGATTTTATTTGTAACAAGTCATTATTTTCAGATACGGGACTTCCATTTGCTAGATGTTTTCTTAGGACATCCATTACAAACTTACAGACTGTTGCGTGTTAAAATCCAAATAGATCAGAAGCCTGTAGCACAAAATGTGTTGAACAAACTCTAGGATGCAGAGTATGTTTCGGATTGACAAAAGAGCCATCCAAAGAGATGCAAACCGGTTTAGATCAGGTTATTTATTTAGTTATTTATTTTTACAACACTTTCTCTGTTAACTCAGGGTTTACCACAGGGTTACTGATTAACTCTGGAAGTGCAGCAAGCAGTCAATCACACAAGACCTCAGAAAGTTAGTCTAATTCTGTTTTCACAAGAGAGTCAGCAGTTCCCTTATGTGTTAATAATAAAATTAAATTAAACATAATTAAATAAATAATAAAATAATAATAAAATAATAAAATTAATTTAAACATATACCGTACACAAATTATTCTTTGTATAGGGTATATGCCATTTTATGCACAACTGATTTGTCCAGTTTAAATCTCCAATCTCTAACCCAGATTAAAAATCTGCTCTGAAGCAGGATATCGATGTACTGTAGCATAAGTTACCATAGCCACAATATTTGATGGGAATCAACCCACCATTTTAATCCTGAAAACTCAAAATTGTCCTGGGTAATAACCCAAACTGGCTTTGTGCAACAGGCCTCAAGAGATTCTGAAATACTCAGGCTAGTTTATCTGGCACCAAAACAATACCACATACAGTAAACCACCTTTCTTCTTCAACTTGAACTTCATCAGATCTTATGACCATGTCTACATGCTTAAATGCATTGTGTTGCTTTCATGTGAGTGGCTAATTACATATTTGCATATCCAACATAAATGAGTCGCTGTACCCAATAAAGTTGTTGGTGAATGTATACCTACTGCAACTCTTTGGCCTGGTTAGAGTCGAAAGAGTGAAGCAAGGCAGCAGACACAAGGTTAAAACCAAGGAGTGCAAGTGAAGTGTAGAGGGCAGCTGGGTACACCTGTAATGTTGCAAAGCACTTTGCCTTAGGATAAAATGGCCTGACAGAGCCAGACTTCAATGTTAGGCCTGGATGTAGACCGACAGACCCATTCAGATTCATTATGTGGTGCCAGTGAAAGGTTAAGCTATGGGATACGCTTCTGACGGGGCGCTCTACAGGTTCAGGCTGCTGGGGTCATGCATTGTGACACATCACAGAGGGCGGCAATTTAAGCTAGAGCCAATGAGGTCCCAACCTGAGCATCTAATGTTTTTTTTGGCGGAGGCTGTATCATCCACATGCATATGACTGAATGAAATTTAGGCCATATTACTCCAGGTGAAAATGCAGAGGCGGTATGCAACAAATATGAGTACTGCACATACATATGAAGAATAATGGTAATGTTTATGTAGTCAGTATACTTTATAAGGCAAAAAAAGCAGTGCTACAGTATTATTTATGTTAGTAGTACTAGTTGTAATAGTAGTAATAAAGGTTGTAGCTGAAGTAGCTGTAGTAGCCTTCGGTAAATATGCTTGAATGCCTATTAATTAATATCTAGCTAACTGGAAAATATTTAAATGGTTATATTTCATCTGCAACAACAATGTGGACTTTTATAAAGACGTGTTTGGACAAGAACTTTAACTGAATGCATAATTATCCAAAGACCTGAGAAGATTTCCCTGCTTAAAAGACTGATGATGTGAGATGATTGACGGAGGACGTAACTAAGCAACATAACGGTCCGCTAATAAGGAAGTAGTATGTCCCAGCGTTTGCATCCTCTCCTATTACACACTCAAAAGTATGTGCTTTTTCTTTACAAAAGTGTACATACTTTTATAATGTGGTTTACGTCTTCGAGTTGGGGACGCAGCAAGCGAGAGAATGTATTAGAAACCTGTTGGATAACAGATCATTTCAACACCAGAGCTATTAATGGTCACGAAACACCAAAACACATTTCTTGAGATGTTGACAGTCACATATGTATCTCATGCTGCTATAAACACTATAAGGGCATATATATTTCACTAAAAAGTGAAAATTGGTTGTTTTTGCGTTATTTTTAACAAATTTGTTCTTCCAGTTTGAAAAAATTTTTGAAGTTGCATCAGCGCGATTAGATCCTTGTGTGTATTGCAGCGTGGAGACTGGATGTCTGTACCTGCGAGTGCAAAGTTAGTTCATATCGTCAGCAGTACTCTTTCAGTTTTTAAAGACATATCACAGTCAAAATGATTTAGTTACTAAGTTTACAGTATGTTAATAGAGTATCATTGCAATATAGTACAATATTATAGACTGGAAGATCCGCTGTAAATGCTGCTCTCCGAATGTAAACATGTAAACACAGCAATCAAACTATCACCGTCGTGTAGGATTTTGTGACAGGATAGTCTATACACACATGGCTTTCTGACGTTACCTACCACCTTCCACTCTTCAGCAGTTCCTCGCTTTCAATATGTCATTTGTCATGGGGGACATGCAGGAAATGTTCCTGAATAAAAAGTGAAAGTGCCAAACTGCAGTTAAAGTTGACAAATTAATAATTTGCCATATAATACGATTACTGATGTCCATGTAAACACAGTCACTGTCTTTCTCCCCTGCGTCTGTGTGTTTGTTTTGCCTCAGGAAAGTTTGCGTGCCCAAATGGAAACTCCCATTTTTGCAAAACCTTCCCCCGACACTCCCACCTAAACAGAGCTGGACCCGCCTACTTTCCTGACTTTTTCCAAACTAGAGGTGTGAAAACACCCTGCTGAGACAGGGGGGTTCATTGCCCTTTAAGTGTGTAACTATTTTCGTGGTAAGTTGGTGGGTAATTTGAATGCGTGCATTTGGTGTATATATTTGCCTCAGTTGTAAAATCTGAGCCATTTTGTCCAATTTTTCCCAATAAACATCTTTAAAACACACACACACACACATATACACAATGTATTTTGCATAAATAATGCTGACATATCTGAAATGAAAGATGGACAATGCTATTTGTAATATCGAGACAGAAAATAGAAATGCTAATCCGACAATGATTTGCCGTTGCTAATTACAGCCACCAGCTACTTATCCAGTTTAAAAATCACCAGTTCATTTGCCTGACACTGTTTTACTTAACCATTTTGCGAGAATTAATTGTAGACTGCAGCAGAATATTATATGACATCCAGAATCTCGTGTTTTTGTTTGACTTTATTTGCGGGCACTCAGATCGCCCCTCCGGGCACCAGTGGTGAATTTGGCACTGCGAATAGCTGGACAGACGTGGCCAGGAAAGGGCTGCTGTCCAGAAAGCATTCATACACAAAGCCCTGGGCACAAAAGTCGCTCTGGCTGCAAAATGGACTCATGCCAGCAGCACTTCGGGCCACGCTTGACTGATGGGTGCTGGAGAAGTTGATGTTTTTTTTAGGATAACAGTGTCCTTCACTTAGGTTGCTGCTGGTTTTTTAATCGAACCTTCTTGGCATTGTGTGCATGTGTGTGTCTGTGTGTGGCCTCGCTAAGAACTCTGTTGTTTTGTGGCAGGAAACTGGAAGGAGTGGTGTTTAACTGCAGCTGCAATATCCGATGGATCCAGCTGTGGCAGCAGCGAGGCGAAGCCAGACTCCATAACCAGCAGCTGTTCTGCTTCAACGGATACTCCAAGATCCCTCTGCAGCTCATGAACATTTCGCAGTGCGGTATTGTGGACTTTCTAGATTCAAATTTAGGTTTCAGATATTTTTTTGTTATATTTTAGTCTCATGGATTAATTGTACACTATAAAAAAATACTAAAATATTAGTTTTCCGTATTTTGAGATTCATTTTTTATTTTTTTTCCTTCCTTATTTATGCTTTTGAATTGCACCTTAATCTTTCTTCCAACGTTTAACCTTGAAAAGTCTGAGTTGGTGTTGTATATTATGGTACAAAATCCTTGTAATAAACTGCCAGTACATTTTTCGGTTATTTTATTCATTCGTCTACATATTTTTTTTTCTTATACATTATATTATTTCAAACTACTAAAATGTCAATACAAGTCACTTTGTTAAACTGTAGAGTTTAATTTTCAACATCAAAAGTCAACAGAGCAGAAATCAACATCGCATAATGCAATTTACAGCCATAAATAACCGTAAATTAGAAAATATGGATGCTGTTAACTGTTAACAGATATTTTTAACAATGTAATTTTTATTTAGTTTTAGTTGACTAAATTGAATACTATTTTTAAATCGGTTGACTAAAATCTAACCGGGGGTGCGTTTCCGAAAACCATCGTTAGCCAACTAAAGTCGCAAGTTGCGTCATAACAAACAGTTTGTTGATTTGGCGTTCAACATTCGCAAACTGCGTCGCAAACTTGCAACTATACCTCTAGAGCTGTAGTTAGAAGCATAGTTCCTGGTTGTGTTCTATTCCCCGTTATTCCCACTATGCCCTATTCATTAAGAACGCTCTAACATTTAAACTTGAAATGATTTAAAAAGAAAACATTAAAGTCATCACTCTTAAGTATAGTTTGCTTTCCAAGTATTTTTTTTTTACAGTTTAGATTTTCACCGATCTTCATATTGACAATTGCACTCCCTTCATGGTACACTTTGAAAACACATATGCCATTTTGAACGCAGCCTTAGCTCATGACAAAACCTACAGGTGACCTATTATTTAAAAGCGGAATTTATGTTGCGCCTCCAAAGCTTGTGAAAACAAAAACATCTAGCATGCGTTAATGGTTTTATTTTATAGTGGGCTTTTTATTAAGAAATTTATCTGTACTGTATATGACATGGGCCTGTTGGTTAAAACATTTCTGCAATGGTTTGAATGTGTCAAATTATAAAAGTAGACTTTTACAATAAATACAAAAAATAAATAAACAAACAAGATCTTACTTAATAATAATAATAATAATAATAATAATAATAATAATAATAATAATA
>CAIGQZ010033231.1:9472610-9486950 GCA_903798205.1 Danio tinwini
AATAAAAGTAAATGCTTTTTTAATGGTACTTTTGAATCGTATTCTATACTTTTCCCAAACTGATGCCAACAACAACAACTTCTAAATGCTGCAACCATGATATCTATAAGGATTATATGACACTGAAGATTAATCATGCCTTAAATTCTGCTGTGAACAACATTAATTATTTAAATTTTACACGACATTTAATAAAATAACAGTAATTTAATATTGCAGTAGCTTTTCGCAATTTTTACAACTTTCACAACTCAACTTTTCCCAGTTTTACAGTATTTTCTATTAAATAAATTTGGCGTTTGTGAGCAGAGTAACCTTTTTATAAAACATAAGAAGAAATACATTCATTCTTGAACAATTTATTGTGATGAATAAAAGTAAATGCATTTTTAATGGTACTTTTGAATGGCATTCTATACTTTTTCCAAACTTATTCTCAGATGGCTGGCTGCCATATTTGGGCATGCTGTTATTAGGCCTGTTTTGTATTTTTGGCATATAGTGACCGATATCTGTCAGTATGTGGGGAAAATCTAATATTTTTTGCACAAGAAACTAATTGGTGAATCAAGGGCAGTCACCGACCTTTAGAATGCTTCATTCATGGATTCCACCGTAATTGAACATCTTTAATAAAGTTGATGTGCGGAAACTTTGCGAATGACAGATTGTTACTGTCAGAAGTCTGAATGAAGTTTAATGGCGGTAGTGTGAAGTATCAGGGCACGCACACGGGTACTCTGTGGAGTTAAAAAACAGAAAAATAAGAACAGCCTAAGGCTTTTGTTCAATACTACATGAATAATAGTGGCGGCTTAATCTCGTACTGTCGAAATGGCAATGTCCTTAACAGGTCTAATCAAACATTATTTGCCTCAAGACATATTTAGTGAATAATGCCCAATAGTTCTCTTAAAACCAAGGTTGCCTAGTCCTATTCTTGGAAAGCCACTTTCCTGTAGAGTTTAGAATTTACATTAAGCATAGCTGAATTTTAAATTCAAACCGTGTATCAAGCTACAGTTGGTACTACATGTGATTTGAACCAGCTTATCAAAGTCTCCAGACTTAAGTTGCTCTCTTAGTAGAGTTTGAGTATGCACATTTTTGTCGTACAGTGCTGCAAAATGGGTCAGTTTTACTGATAAAATAAGCGATTGCTCCATAATTAAAACTTCTGTACAGCGAGATGGTCAAGTTTTGAGCTGGTCTCATGCATTCACATGGTGAGTTCTCCAAGTTTGAGTTTTGGAATGTAGTGAAATGTTTCACAAGTTTGCGTTTATTGTCTAGTGCGTTGGCATGCTTATGAATAAAAGACAATAGGGTGAAAACAGCACATTAGCTGAAAATTTCCAGGCAAATGAGATGATGAAACAGTTTATGCAAAGTCAGTTTGTAACCAAAAACATTTATTTATTCTTTGTGCCCATCATCTTGTAACCCACTAGTCCTACTACTGCAGGTCTGAGCAGGGATCAAACCGCAAATTTGTATGGGAGTCAGCTGCTCTTAAGGAGGTTAAGACTATGGCCTCTAGCATCTGTCGCAAGAGCTCCTTTTGAGGTCAGAGAAGTGAGGTTTATCTGCATAGCACTTCGCTAGCTGGCCTGCGTTACACTCACCCCCCTAAACCTCACTCTCATCCTGGATGAGCCACCATGTGTAACCCGCCAGTCCTACTGCACTAAAACCCGGTCTGAGCTGGGACGGAACCGGCAGTTCTTTGTATGGGAGTCGGTTTCTCTAACAAGGAGTCTAAAGACCATGGCCTCTAGCGCCTGTCACTAGAGCACCTTTTGAGGTCAGAGGAGTGAGGTTTAGCACTTCAGTAGCTGGCCTCAGTTACATTCTATTCTCCAAGTGAGAGATTACCAATCATAATTACAACTGTGGTGACATTCATTTGGTTTCAACTCATCAATATGATTTGTTTCATATTTGCATACATTAAAATAGTTTTTCAATGTCAACAGACCCAACATTTGAAAAGTTCAGATGCTTAAACGATAACATGAAAACTTTTACAGTGTCTGCTGTAATGTTAGTGTTGTTTTCGTGTTTTCGGGGACAGCCGAGTCTTTGCCGACATCCAGCGTTCTCCAGCTTCCGGCGCCTACACTGCAGCTCTGCACAAGACGTTTGGCCATAGCAGAAATGGTAATGCCCAACTGAGCCTGGTTTCTCTCGAGGTTTTTATCCTTCACTTATGCCAATTGGTGAAGTTTTTTTCTCACCGCAGTCACCTCTGGCTTGCATGGTTCGGGACTTGTAGAGCTGCGCATCAATGGATTATCATTCAGGGTTTGGACTCTCAGTAAATATTAAACCACACTGACCTGAAATTAACTGAACTGAACTGAACTTCAACACTGGAAACTGACACTTTCAATTCACTATAATCTTCTATGTGAAGCTGCTTCGACACAATCCACATTGTAAAATCGCTATACAAATAAAGATGAATTGAATTTGAAAATCCTTCAAATGCCATATGAAATTGTCATCTAAAATTAGCATTTTTCTCTGCCTTTTAGGTTTATGATCAGTTATTTCACTTTAAATTAAATGAAAATAACCTATTTTTTGTCATAAAAGTAAAATTACTGAACTTATGCACAGGAGCCTAAGAAAAAATCCTAATATTAAAGAAATTTCAGATGGCACTTAGAGGTTTTTGCATCTGAACTCTTCAAATGTTGGGTCTGTTTAAATAACATCTACATAGGTTTGCAAATGGAGGCAAAATGACTTAGTGGACATAGTATTTCCATAGACATGAACTGTGAATACACTCATAACATGGCATTTGCTGTTTGTTCAACCTACGTACAGAAATTGAGCTGAAACGACATAATTCTTGAGCTCTCTTTTTGCGACAACCTAATAAATTTATGTTTAATCCACTTGATTATGTAAGAATTAATACGTTAACTTAATTCCTTTATGTTGTCCCAACACAAATCGATTGTGTGGAACCCAGCATTTTTACAGTGTGATTTGTTTGTTTCTTAGTGAGTCCAACTCCTAAAAGGTATTTTACGGCTTATTTTTAAGCAAACGTAGGGCGCGTGTCCATTGAAACATTTTGCACAGATGAAAAAATGTTCGGCTATGAGCGCTTCTTAAAGAAACTCCAAGCGCTGATTTAAAAAATGCCTCGCTGTACTGTTGGCGTTCTAAAAATGCATAGCTTCCATTGAAAACAACTGAAAAAAATACACTCAGCTCTGAAAACAATGCTTAAGTGCACACGTATCATTAGTGAATAGTATACTGGTAAAAATTAAGGTAAGTGAAGTTTATTTATAAGCTAATATTGAGAGGATCCATGCTCACATTAGTTTACATATGATTCTCCAATCAGATGATTCTCAACTCTTTATAAATAAGCAAAGTCATCTTCGTCTTGAAGAATCCCCCCTTCCCTACTCCTCCCTCCTTTTTTTAGTTTGGGCGACACAGCGACCGAGTGATTAGCACTGTTGCCTCACAATCAAGTCCTTACTGGGCCAGTCAACATTTCTGTGCACAGTTTGCATTTTCTCCCCATGCTCGCTTGGGTTTCCCCTGGGTTCCCCGGTTTCCTCCCACAGTCTAAAAACACGTGACATAAGTAAATTGACCGTACCAAATTGGCACCATAGATGAGCTCTTTATAAGCAGTATATCTCTCTATACAGTAGCTATCTCTATAATATGTCATTGGCCATAAATAAGTCAGGGGAGTTCTCAAGACCTACCTAAGCTTAAACTCCCCTCTCCCCCTGCAAACGGAAGGAAGCCCAGGGCTCGAGGATCTTATAAGCTCAGTGCTTTCTCCCGGAATGCCAAACACACTTCATAATCAATAATCAGTGTGAACTCTTGAATTTTGACAATTTCTGGTGATCATATGTTTGCTGAAATCAAGTCAGTTACCCCCAAAAAATCCATTTCAGGATCACAGTACTGCATGTCCATTTGGTAATCTTTTCTTCTCCCCAAGAGTTAAAATGTTTTTTTTTTTTCTCTGAACACTTGTGCTTTTGTTTGTTTCTTAGTGAGTCCAACTCCGACCGCTATTCCAACCATGACACATCGGCCTGAAGAGGACACGTTTGGCGTGAGTGTTGTTTTCTCTCCTCCGATCGAAAGCACCCATATGAGCTATAATGAGGTTTCTTGAACATTTTGTTTCCAGGAACACATGGTAGAGGTGTTGAAAACAAACTATTCTAAACCAATTTTCCCTTTTTTTCCGTCTCATATTGCACCTCTGATCTGCTCCCTTGTGGCTTGTGTGTTTTACAGCTGCTTAAAAAGTACTTTTGTTCATCGTTGTGCTGTAATTGACTGGATGGAGATTATATTCTCATCTGAAGGTTTTAATAGGGACTCGACCGCAAAAGAATAAAGCGTGGCCCTCAATTGTTTTGGAGGTCCTAATTATGGGAAAAAGCTTTTAGCTTGAGATAGCTTTATTCCAGCACGTCAACTGCTTTGATTAACTGCTTATTGTCTTTATTTTGTTTTAATGTTGAGCGTTTAGATGCTATACTAAGTTGTACACTTTGTATTTTCCACAAGGTAGTGTATCTTAGCTCTGCCACTATCTCTAACCTGAATTACCCTCCCCCCCCTGTTTTATATGCTTTGCCCTTCCATTTTCATGCAATTTATCAAAGCTGCTTCTGCCATACGCAACTTATGACTCCAATTACATAAACCTCACATGATTACAGCATCAACATCAATACAAATCATATAAACAAGTCAAGACACGCTTCATAGATTCTCTACAAAATTGCATTTTCTTCCCCACCCTGTTCAATATGCATGAGATTAGACAGAAATGTTCATTCTACATTTAAAGTAGCATGTCCCGTGTTATTTCTTCACCACCACGAGTTTCCATCCACCTATTTTTACGGTCATTTTGGATATGCACATAAAAAACGGTGGATAGAAACGACAAGATGTGCAGAAGTTGTTGAAAATGCGCATAAAAAACGTATGTGCATAACTAGTAGGATAAACTTTTTAGTCGATAAGAAAAGATGCGCATAAACTACGATGAAAACACTTTTACCGAACAAATTCCAGTATGTGCATAAAAAAAGGTCATGTGATTTTGTTATAAGAGATCATGTGATGATAAAAATGTGTGTGAATGGACAAAATAGCAGGTTGAGCACATTGCAAAACATCTGAAATGTTGTTTTGGTCATTCTAAAACGCCTTAACCGTTTTAGTATTAGTGTTATTATATTATTAATTACCTTCAGAACTGTCAAGAGTGTCTGTGCTCCGCCACCTTCAAACGCCACCATGTGTTTATTTCGAGTCATCATTGTCTTCTGAGGCGCAAGTCATTTATTAAATAAAGAGACGATTCATGCAGCTTCTTCTACTGCAGAAAAGTTTGTTTTTACTATTGATATTTGACGCCAGTTCATCAGGAAGTGACGATTTTGTTCTCTTTGACTCGTTGGATGGAAACACTGCTTTATTTGCACATCTTTATGCAATATTCCTGTTTTGCGCATAAAGTTTATTGGCATTTTTGGATGGAAACATAGCTGCTGTTTCTCAAAAAATCTTTAATGCATAATTAGGTATAGTGATAACAATGTTAACAAATAAAAATGACGCGTTTTCAGGAGTTTTGAAAGACTACTGCAAAGCTAATATTAGTAGTATGATTAATGCAGTGTGCAGAATGTAAACAGGTTGATGATTTTCTATCTGTGTATATATTTAGAATAACCAGATGACCTGCTATGTTTGCCAAAATGTGCAAAAGAGCATAGTGTTTCCCACAATGCAATGCACTTGATTTGACCTTCCATTCTAGTACATTTAATAAGCCAGAATCAAATTTCATTCTACTATGGGCTTGTTTTTTTCTTACTATAATCCCTTATTAGCTAATAAAATGGTGATTTTTTTTAATTTAAACAATAAAACAGCTTTTTACTGTAGATGATGAAATATATTTAATATCTTTGTATAACATTTAATCTAAGAACCCCCATGTAATTAATTTTGTTGTGATTTCTGTCTACAATTTGTTCATACAAAATATATCGGATAACATTTAGTTGAAAGTTGCACATTCCATGATGATTTATTCACAAATGTCACTGACAAATGCAGTTACTTAAGCAGAATGGCGAAAATTATCACATATTTTGCAGAAACGTTGATTCTAACCCAATTTAGCCATATATTGCTACTATTTGGAGATTTTTCACTCCTAAAATGGCCGAGACATACGCCAACAAAGCTCCCGCTGTTTTATCCTACCATGTTAAGAAGTGTCACACACATTAATTTCTTTTCATTTCTTGGCAAAAAACAGTTTTGGGCAGTACAAACATTAGTCCTGTAATGCTGCTGACATGCTAAAGCGCTAACTTGACTGCAATCCTAAATCTTGTTCTCATTTCACATTTGGGTTTCTCAGAGTAAACTAAATGTTGTCTCTCCTCGTTCTCTAGGTGTCGATTGCAGTTGGCTTGGCTGGCTTCGCATGCGTTCTCCTCATCGTTATGTTTGTGCTAATCAACAAATATGGCAGACGCTCAAAGTTTGGCATGAAAGGTAAGCCAGTGTAAACTTTTCAGCGGGAAACTTGGCGCTTAGCATGATTAGCGAATAAGTGTGACATCAACCGACTCGTTTTGTTTTATACCAGCGACTGTGTTTTGTTGGATGATGGAAAGCAATAGGGTAATTATTATGCTATCTTTTTAGCAGTTTGTTATGAAAAAAATAAATATGGTTTTAATGGGAACATACTATTATTGTATTGATATCATCTTTAAACAATCCTAATGGAATTCTAAAGGAATATGTCTCAAAACACACTAGAAACCCCTGAGTTATTCTGGTTTTAATGGGTAAAATTTGATGGTTTGCAAAGTTTTTATTAGTATTGGCTATTGATTTTTGTGTTCAGCAGGTTGAGTTCTTGTTAAGTTTCTTGAATATTTTACATTGTAAATGTTTTTCGCAAGGCAAAAATCCAGTTGGATTTCTTTGTGGGAGTTTGAACGTGTTTGCACATCTTTAGCCGTTCATTAAACTCAATCATAATGGGTGTCGTGTTTACCGATTTCAAGGAATAATGAGCCTGATGGAGTTTCAGCCACGCTTTTGCTCCCTAAATGGGATTTATATGTCACTGTGCTGCATGGACCCTTGCGTTTGTCCAAAGTCCAAAGCTTATGCCTCGCTGGCGAGTGGTTAGCAAACGCCGTAGTTAGCTGTCGCCTTGGTTACGTGCTGGGATGCCGGGATGCTAGGTTCAGTCATGCCTTCCTGATTCTCCAATGAGTTTGGCAGCGTTGTTGTTTTCCTCTCAGAATCCTCCAGTTTGGCTACCCATGATGCATTTTGGCTGCCTATTTAGCCACGGCATTGGAAAACAACCATCAGCACTGAGAGGAAAACCAGAAATTTTGTATTTGACACTTTGGTGGTTATGAATACAAGTCCTCTAGATGTCACATAATGGCTTCTCATTGAACATTACATCAAACATTACACATTGAACATTACACAAATGCACTACAGAATTTTACGTTTTCAAACACATTGCACGTATTCTATAAATGCTACACTAGTTTGGTTTGTGGCACCAACACTCAAGTTATTTTGCTGCTACTTCAAACTACTGTACTTTTTTGGATTCAAACTAGGATTTTTTGGGTCAACTTAATTGTTTTATGACCAGCCTTTTTCAATTTGTAAAAACAACTAAGGTAACTTCATTGATTTGTGTTGGGGCAACATAAAGTAATTGTGTGGAGCCCAGCATTTTTTTTCTTGGACACTTGTAGTTTGTTAGGGTATAAAGTGCATAATCTGAGCGTTAACATATCGTCACATTTTGATTTTTTCCTGTAATTACAGTGCTCTTTATGTAAATGCATTAGCCTTAATCTACATTTTTTATGCGCAGAGCATAAGGGGGAATCATTTTCACAACGTAATACTCACAACATTTGAGCATTCTTAACTTGTGTTTTTCCTCTCAATGCGCTACTTTTTCTATTGTTTTACAATGTAAACGGATATGATTGACCGCTTGCATCTCACATCTTTCACCACACACTTGAGATCACATACTTCCATACAATATAGTACATTAAAAACAATATGTGACCCGAGTAGTATGTATGAATTCGTAGTATTTGAAAAACAGTATGCAAGAATTACCCGGATGACCTACTACTTCCATCGAGATTCTGAAGTCTGCATCCGATGGACGCTACTCTTTCCCATGATGTCATGCGAGAGAATTCATGAATGGGAGTGAAGTGACGTAATTGATGCTTGTAGGTCACGTGAAAATGTCAAACGGCGTATGTAGCACATCCGAATTCCGTTCATAACACTCACATTCATACTATATAGAACATATTTTCGAACGGTCGTGCAGTAAATTTTAATTCAAATGTAGTAGGACATGTCTAAATGTAGTTTTCAGACATATTATTTTCAACTTTCACATACAGCACAGCTCATCACTGTCAGGTCCAAATGCAGTGAACCAATCGGAAGGGCTTTGAGGCAGGGCAACTGCAAGCTTCTGTTTATAGTAGAAAGTTGGGACGACAATGGTTTTATTAATCGTTATATTATGGAGGAGGAGGTGCACATTGTAGGTTTGTCCAGTTATATGATGTTTCTTCATATGCTTATCATAACATTGTTTTCCTATTTTTAATGAGTCCATTATTGTTGTTATTACATCACGTTCATAATATCAAGCCATGTTGCACTATTTTTATTTTTTTTTACCCATTCCTGAGCGTCGTGTCAAGCTTTTTTAGAAGCAAAGACACATTCAGTGTGAACGAGCCCTTCGAAGGGCTACTGTTTACTCAAACTTATACATAAGTAGTACTAGATTTTTTGCAAGTAATTGTACTTTTATTTAAAGGTCCAGTGAAGTGCTTTGGAATGTGTATTTTTTTTAATGGTTGATGTAATCTCAACTGAAAAATGAAAAAAAGGAAGGGCTATAGAGTAGCTTCTCCCCTTAAAAAAAACAGCCAATAGCGTTTAGTTTTTATGCATTTTGTCACTGTTTTGGAGCACACTAGCTAATAGATATCCTTAACCCTAAAGGACAAAAATTAACATAAAAAATTTTATTTTAATTTCACTGGACCTTTAAGGTTGATTTTTTTTACATTTATTTTTTCACTGCTCTTTCCTCCACTGGTAATGCTGTCAGGATATTCATAAGCATCAGTTGGCGCTCTGAATGAATGCGTGGCGTGTTGGCTGAGTGTGTTTCTCCTTGGCATGATGCCATGCTCATTGACTTTCTCGGTTTCACTTTGGTTCCCACAGGGACATTCTTTTATTCCCCCCTCTCCGCGTCTTTCTCTCCAGCGTGTTTTACAACCGCTAGCCTTGTTTCTTCTCTCCACCGATCCCTTCATTCCCTCCCAGCCTCTTCCGTCTGTTCCCCCCTCCGCTCTTGTTGACAGAAAGTGAGAACTCTCAATCCTTTTTGAACAAAGCTAATTAATTGGAGATTAAGCCGATAACATAAACGGATGTGGAATTAAGGAAGAGAATGGAGAATGAAGGAGGGGGAGAAAAGATCTGGAAGAAGTCCGGCTGCCGGTTCCGGATAGATCTGACTCGTTCCGGCTGTTTGGGACTCCAGCAAATTACAGGAAGATGATTGTCTTGCTTGACTTTTTGCTTCTTCATCGTTATTACGATTTTAGAAAGCAAACATGAGAGAAAGAACTTTCATGTACTGTAGACGAAAACAAGGGCTTTTTTAGCAGAAATGTAAAGGGTAAATTCATGAGAACATGTATGTTCTTGGGTGTATGTAAATTAAATATGCAAAACCTGTATTTGCGGTTTTCTAAACATGTGCATACATACATATATACACTGTACAAAAATTATATGATTAATTAGTCATGACAGCATATGTATTTTTTTATTGTCACTTATTAAACTAAGTTTATCATGCTCTAACTTAATTTTATAAGTTACACAAGCAGTTTTAAGTAAAAACAAATATCTATAATTAAGATAATATAAGTTCAGTGGACTCATAAGATCAACTTAAAAACTTAAAAAATTAAGGCAACAAGGATTTTTTTTACAGTGTAGTGAATATATTTATGCTTGTGAATAAAATAAGTAAATAAACACATAACTTTAATGCTGTGTTCACACCAGACGCGAAACGTGGTAATAAATATTGCTATTCATGCGTAAATAGACATATGAGCATTTTGAGTTTACTTGCTTCATTTGTGCGTCAAATCTGCTTCAATCGCGCATCAAATTCGCTTCATTTGCTCGTCAAATTCACCTCACAATAGACGCAGATTCGTGTCATGGGCGGAACTTCTATCTGCCTGGTGACTCTAGCTTCATTGCTAATTGGCTAACATGAATTTTATTGAGAGAATAGCTGTGTTTATGTGCTTTAGGAAGGCTAAAAACAGCGTATATATTCATTTGGCATCGTGTCTGAGTCCACTAGATCCTTTTAGAGGAGCACCCAGCTCCAACTCCTCCAGAAACTATACCTGGATGATGGAGATTTTCAGCGTTCCTTCCGACTGAGCCTAGCCCAGTATGATGGCAAGGCAAGGCAAGTTTATTTATATAGCACATTTCATACACAGTGGCAATTCAAAGTGCTTTACATAAACAGGAATAAAAAAAAGACAAGTGTAAGCAAATGATAAAAAAACTGATAAAAACAGATAAAATATGTTAAAACAAGTTGTAAAAGAATGAAAAAAAAAGAGAAAAACATAATAGTGCGATCTATCGAATGTAGCACAGTGCTCATTCAGTAAAGGCACAGCTAAACAGATGTGTTTTCAGTCTTGATTTGAATGTGCCTAATGTAGGAGCACATTTGATAATTTCTAGGAGTTGATTCCAGCAGCGAGAGGCGTAGTAGCTGAAAGCCGATTCACCCTGGTTTGACTGAACTCTTAGAATTTCTAGTTTATATGATTCTAGAGATCTGAGTGATCTGTTTGGTTTGTATTGAGTAAGCATATCTGTAATGTATTGAGGTCCTAGGACATTTAGTGATTTATAGACAAGTAGTAGTACTTTAAAATCTATTCTGAATATAACTGAGAGCCAGTGTAAAGACCTGAGGACAAGTGTGATGTGCTCTGATTTCCTGGTTCTGGTCAGAATCCTGGCCGCAGCATTCTGAATGAGCTGCAACTGTCTGACTGTCTTTTTGGGAAGGCCCGTGAGGAGGCCATTACAGTAATCCACCCTGCTGCTGATAAAAGCATGAACAAGTTTCTCTAAGTCTTCACTGGAAACAAAGCATCTGATTCTTGCAATGTTTTTGAGATGATAGTATGCTGATTTACTAATTGCTTTGACATGACTATTGAAACTCAGACCTGACTCCAGAGTTACACCAAGGTTCTTAACCTTAATTGTTGTTGTTTGACCTTTAGAGCCAAGGTACGCATTCACCTTGAGAACCTTATCTCTGTTCCCAAACGCAATGACTTCAGTTTTCTCTTTGTTTAACTGAAGAAAGTTTTTTCAATTGTTCATTTCATCAATGCATTGGCAGAGGGTGTCAACAGGGCTGTAGTCATTAGGCAGTAAGGCTAAGTGGATTTGAGTGTCATCAGCATAGCTGTGGTAGGAAATTTGGTTCTTTCTCATTATTTGGCTCAGAGGGAGCATATAAAGGTTGAACAGGAGAGGTGCCAGAATCGAGCCTTGTGGGACTCCACATGTCATGGGTGTCCACCTTGACCTATGGTCACCTATACTGACTTAGTAACCTCTCCCTTCAAGATAAGATCTGAACCATTTGAGGACCGTCCCAGACAGCCCAACCCAATTTTCCAACCTATCCAGAAGTATGCTGTGATTGACAGTGTCAAATGCAGCACTGAGATCTAGCAATACCAGCACTGTTAGTTTGCCTGAATCTGTATTTAGGCGGATATCATTGATTA
Organism: Danio tinwini; assembly: GCA_903798205.1. Taxonomy (NCBI): domain Eukaryota; kingdom Metazoa; phylum Chordata; class Actinopteri; order Cypriniformes; family Danionidae; genus Danio; species Danio tinwini. The sequence continues at coordinate 9,484,592 of CAIGQZ010033231.1, forward strand.
TCTTTATAAGAGTGCTTTCTGTACTGTGATGTGCTCTGAAACCAGATTGAAATATGTCTAAACACTCCTTGGAGTTTAAGAATGTGTTAACCTGGTAAAGCAGAATATCTGACTTCAGCATTGTTTTTCAGTTAAACAAGTATGTTCACTTGGGATGTTTCTTCAATATCTGCACACATGTTATGGTATTTTTATGCTTTAGAAGAGTCAAAAACTTACATACTGCATCTTTAAATAGCACAAATATCAGTGGCGATGAATACTGATATCCTGGCTAGTGATGCTAGGGAGCTAAATGTAGAAGCAAATGCTTGGAAAATGAAAATAAAACCAGCGGGAAAAAACTAAAACGTTTCGAGAGAATTTACAGTAAAATAGTTTGAAGGGCATGTTCACACTTTGTAAAAAAAAAAAGGAAAATAGTAGTAAGAATTAATGTTATGTAAAAATCTGAGGATTAAGAATCAGCTCGATAAAGCTCCAAACAAATCTAGCTATGACAGGAAGAATAAGAAAATATAACAAATTTACTGAATAAAACAGCTATAAACTGTCATGACTGTGTGTTTAAAGTGTCTGTTGTCAAACAGGTTTCCAGAACCCTCTCTCCCTCTGCCATTGGTCAGTAAATCTGATGGCCCCGCCCATAGCTGACCAACTGCTATATTGGGCTGGTTTTATTTCTCAAACAAACAGCAACATTTACAGTGTTTACACTTTTAAGCAAGATCTCCTGACACACAATTGCCGACACATTAGGTGTGAACAATAGGAAGTATTTTAATGTCAAAAAATATACACTTCACCCCTTCCTTGTTGTAGCATCGATTGAGCATTTCTCAGAACATTTTCAATCAATAATACAGACCCCCTCCCCCCACCTCAGTTCTGTTGATCTCCCCTCTCTAAGCACCTGCCTTAAAAATAAAAGGCAATACAAATTAAGAAAGTGAACTGGTAGCCGCGAGGCACAGTAGCAAGGGACGGTAACAAACTAAACAGGCAGACAAAAGTTTAGTGAGCTAGACAGAGGCAGCAAGGTAAAATTGGCACACACTAGAGGAAGTGAGGCTGAATGTAAAGGTATTCAGACGGGCAAGAAAAGAGGCACTTACACTGCACTGAAAGCTGTATTGAGGCATTTGTCATCCCGACTATATTCTCTGCAATGCAGGTCAGCATGAAGCCGTTATCGTCCCGGCTGACGTTGACCAGAGTTAAGTTGATGGAGTGGACATTCGGTGGATATTGATTGGCCTGGAAGAAGAGGACACAGTAGCTTCTGCAATCACAACCAAGCTTGCGCAGACTCAACAGATGGTTTACGATGTACGCTAGTCATTGGGAGACTCAAGTGAGTCATTTAATGCATCTAATTCAGGTAGACATCATATTTAATTTGACACAAATGAAATCAGCCTGGTAGGGATGGATATACGGTCCATGTGAAATGTTGCACGGTCGGTGTACTCAAAAATAAAATACGCTTAAGCTCCAGCTGATAGCTTTTAACTTGTTTAAGCTGGTTTTCTGCTACCAAATATGTAACTTATGTAAAAAATACACATTTATTCTTAGTCAGGTAAACATCATATTTAATTTGACACAAATGAAATCAGGCTAATAGGGATAGATATAAAGTACATGTGAAATGCTGTATTGTATGTGCACTCAATAAATAGCTTAGACACCAGCTGATAGCTTTTAACTGGTTTAAGCTGGTTTAGACCTATATTTTCTGCTACCAATATGTAAATTAGGCAAATAAATACACATTTATTGTTAGTAAGTACTACATCTAATTCAGGTAGACATCATATTTAATTTGACACAAATGAAATCAGGCTGGTAGGGATAGATATACAGTACATGTGAAATGTTGTATGGTCGGTGCACTCAAAAAAAAATTGCTTATGCAACATTTAAAAGCTTTTAACTGGTTTAAGCTGGTTAAGACCTATATTTTCTGCTACCAAATATGTAAATTAGGCACATAAAATGCACATTTATTGTTATTCAGTACCATATCTAATTCAGGTAGACATCATATTTCATTTGACACAAATGAAATCAGCCTGGTAGAGATAGATATACAGTACATGTGAAATGTTTTTTGGTCGGTGCACTCAAACCAAAATTGCTTAAGCAACATTTAAAAGCTTTTAACTGGTATAAGCTTGTTTATACCTATTTTTTTCTGCTACCAATATGTAAATTAGGCACATAAATACACATTTATTGTTAGTCAGTACTATTGTACATCTAACTCAGGTAGACATCATATTTCATTTAACACAAATGAACTCAGGCTTGTAGGGATAGATATAAGGTCCATATGAAATGTTGTACTGTATGTGCA
>CAIGQZ010033231.1:9501950-9515123 GCA_903798205.1 Danio tinwini
TTTCTTTCTTTCTTTCTTTCTTTCTTTCTTTCTTTCTTTCTTTCTTTCTTTCTTTCTTTCTTTCTTTCTTTCTTTCTTTCTTTCTTTCTTTCTTTCTTTTTCTTATCTCTTCTTTCATTCCTTTCACCTTTTTTGTCATTTACTGTATCTACATTTCTGAACAGATCGGCTAACCAAAATCGTCTGTCTTTCTTTCTTATCATTAGCATGCTGCCAAGAATCTGTGCATTAAACTAGACGTCCTGCTACATATATCCCTGCGAAAACATCTTTGTACATTTGCATGGAACAAACAAAAATGCTGTATTTCGTACCAGCTCCATGTGCAGGGCTTAAGAGGAGAACATGGCACCGTTTTCTCATCGCCCGCAGGCCTCGTTCCCATCTGCCACCATTTCTGCGCTCTGAAACAAAACAGGAGCCCCTCAGACCCTTTTATTTATTTACTGTATGGCAGTTAAAGATAGATGAGACAGACCCTGGAGAATCTGGCGCTCCTCCACTGTCACTGTCCTAGAAATAGAGCGGAGTGATGAAGGGGCAGAGCCTTCATAATCGCTGCAGTATCAAAGACAGGGCCCCAATGAAAAGAGGGCCGAGTGAGAAGGCTTTTGGGACTCCTCGGGCGCGTTACTCCATCTGAGCTTCTGCCAGGGTCGTCCTGGGAATGTGTTGGCACTGTTTTCGTAGGGCTTGACTGCTCGTTATATCTTATTATGTCCATAGAACAACAACAACAACGAAAAGATATATATTTTTCAGATTCAGAACACTGACAGATGCTGGTGACTAGGGAGTGTGCTTTATTTTTTTATTTGTTGGACTTTTGAGGAATTCAAAGATCAGGGATTTGCATTTGATGATGATGATGATGATGTGCTATTTATTTGTCACATATACTTCCATGTATTCACATACACTGACATATAGCGAAATTGGACCCCCCCGACCATACACTTACATTTCAGGGGAAGACAAGTCAGCGGGAGGTATTATTTAGAAAAAGGAAGCAAGATAGATAAGGAAAGATAGGCAAAAAAAAAAAAAAACTCCCTCTCACCCTGCTCTTAAATTAGGGCAGAGTGAGACCAGGGATAAAAAAAAAGCGTTGGCAGTCAAGTACATAAACACATAGACAAGACAAAACATCGCAACAGGGAATTGGAACAAGGGATGTGGATATAGTCCGGTAAGGGCGGGCAGCCATCCGTTCTGCAGCTGAAAGAAGCGCTGGTCACAGACCTGCCTACCCCCTCCAGTGGGTGAAAGCACACGAAGGCGTTAGACACACGAAGGTGTTGGAATACGTTAGAAAGTTTGATTGATTTTAGTGAATATATTGTTACAAAACAATGGAAAGTAAAACTTGTCATGCATTTTGGCCGTTTATTTACACTGTATATATATATACCTTTTTAACTTTTATTTAATGTTTACAATGCAAATCCAATTAGATCCACTTATTTGGTAAACAAATCAAGTCTCTCATACAATATATCTACTAAGAGACAGAAAATATAACTTTTTTACAAACTGTATTGTAAATAAATTGTATGAATGTTTTCATATTAGACAACAATATTACTGAACTTTATTAAAAAACATAAATATTAATTTACACACATTTACACAAGTAAATATATTGACTCAACAAAGTATTGCATGTGGGCCTACTTACCCCCAGGCTAGTCCAGGGTAACATATTAATTCCACCGTTGTTCTATGGCCACCATTGTTCTAAAGTAATAGCTTGACTGTAGTATATAATGAAGGTTAGCCTTTAGCTTAGCATGCTACACTTTCAAAGTATAGCTTCCTCCAACACTTAAATATTTACAGTAGTTCAACATTCTAACACACTATAATGATTTTCACTGCAAACTAATTCAGAACAAAAATGATGTTTTAAAAAGGCAAGGCCAACGGCGGGTTACAGATTAGCTATGTCGCTAGGTTTGGAATGGCCATGCCTTAAAGACTTTCACCTAAATATATGGGCATAAAACAGGCTGCTCTGCTCGCTCCCCTAAGGAAAGCAGTCTTCAGCAAACGTTCATTAGCATTTTAATTGGATGCTTAAAGATATACATAATTATGAGTTCCCTTGCAGAAAAGTGAATGTTTAAGTACTGTCTTTTAGCGCTAAACAGCTGTATACCCACTTGTATTCCGGCGATCAGCGTTGGCTTGCCGCTGTATGTAAAGGTGAAGCTGAGTCAGGAACAGGTAGCTGGGACAGATGAATGGTCTTGGAAATTCAGCACTTTTTTGCTATGCTAAAATGTAGCGGATAATGAGGCACTTGAGTTTACTTATGGGGTAAGCAGTGCGGCTGCTGCATTTGATATGCTGTTTGTCATAATTTGTGGTTGGTTTTTTTTTGCCTGCGTCAAGCATGTTTTTTTTCACTCTCTCTCTCTCAGCATGCAGATAAGAAAACAGTTTTCCCCTCCTTGTTTACCGTGGTAATCTGTAAAGCAGCTCATAATAATTTCCATACAATCTCATATAAATATATAAGTGAAGAACTAGTATGGAGAACTATGCAGATATATAACACTGCATCCAGAATGAGAAAGATTCGCTAAAATAAATCACATTTTCCAACGTTGCATGTAGAATGTGGGAATTAACCCTTCGCATGAAGCAATTCAGTAGAATGAATCACTCATTACATCACTAAACAAACATGACAATAACAAAATGACTCATTTGAATAATCAAACATTTCAAAAATTATACACTGCAAAAAATACTTTTCTTACTTAGATCTTGTTTCTAGTCCAAATAACTATACATTTTTATATAAAAAAAAAAATTCTTGGCAAGCTAAATATAATGTCTTGTTTTCAGAAATAATATGCCAATATTAAGTCAGTTTTTTTCTTAAAACAAGCAAAATAATCTGCCAATGGGGTGAGCAAAATAATCTTGTTTTTCCTTTTGACATAAGATTATTATACCCCATTGGCATATTATTTAGCTTGTTTTAAGGAAAAACTCACCTAAAGGTGCTGTATGTAAGTTTTTGACTCTTCTAAAGCATAAAAATACCATAATATGTGTGCAGATATTTAAGAAGCATCCCAAGTGAACATACTTGTTTAACTGAAAAAACAATGCTGAAGTCAGATATTCTGCTTTGAAAATGTTTTTTCGTGCTGAAACGCTGTCTTTGTTTGGGTAAAAATAACCTGCACAATGCCAGTTTAGCCAATTATAATTCAGCACCCCGGGTTACCTTGTTGGAAAACAGCATATTTCATTCATTCATTCATTCGTTCAGAAAGGCTCTGAAAGCATGAGTCCGTGACCGAAAATGCGACCTCCGGACAGTATCAGACGTCGAAATGAGACAGATTCAGTTCCACATGAGGTTATTAATTAGCAAATGATATAAATATTAAATGATATAATATTGCACCAGAAGAAACTTAAATACAGCCTTTTACAAGCACAGAATAAGCACTCACTCGCGAAACAGTAAAGTTTATAATCAGTTTATTACATGTTAACCCTCTTTAACATCATTAAATGTAGATGCTGAATCACTTATATGTGTTTAGTTCTAAAGTTCAATTTCAAACGGTTTATTGTATTTTCAAGATCTGAGGTGAACTATCTGCTGCTGCTTTTAGTATATGACAATACATGTCATGTAAAATGGCATTCTAACTCACATTGTTAGCATTTAGCACTGAATAAAGCACACAAGGTTTACCTGAGGTGATCACTGTCATATGTGTCTGTTGTTCAGCTGTTAGAAATAGAAGCTGTTTCTAATATATCAATTCGAGGTGTTGGGTATTTTGATCCAGGAGTGCAATAGCTAGTTCAACCACTGGGTGTCAAACTTACATACTGCACCTTTAATATTGGCATATTATTTCTTAAAACAAGACAACATGTTTTGCTTGTCTAGAAAATTCTTCTTGATTTAAGAATTTTTAGATATTTGGACTAGAAACAAGACGAAAAATCTAAGTAAGAAAAGCATGTTTTGCAGTGTAGGACTTTTAAGAATGAGATTACTCAGTAGAATAAATCTGAATTTCCATTGCTGCATATGATTCATTTTGCAGTCAAACAAGATACTTTGAAATGGGTGATTCATCAAATCATATATTGATTCAATATGTTCAATTCAATTTAAAAATGTAAGCGAGAACTGTTAGTTCACTGAACTGAACATTCCAGCACTATACAAATGAGGGGCTGTTTAGAACAAAACGATTCGTTTTAATAATCAAACATTTCAAAAAATTACAAGACATTTAAGTATATGACTCTGAATTTCCATTGCTGCATATGATTCATTTTGCAGTAAAACAATATACATTAATCAAAATGAATTGTTTCTTCGGTGCACCGTGATGAAGACGTGGTTAATTCGATATTGGTTCAGTAATAATCATAACCGGTTATTATGTACTGACGTCATTTATCTCATATGTGATATGTCGCCGTAGCTTACTATGGCGAGGGAGACGAGCGTGAGTATTTAAAACGCTCCAACTGCTTAAAAATGCAAAAACTGTGCACAATGTCACTGCGTGAGTGTTTGCTGGACACAGCAGAAGCCCCTATCTCATTACGATTGAGAAAATGAAAGTAAACTCCATTTCTCTCTCTTTCTTACTGTGGCCCATTTTACCTGCTGGTGTGACTTTTCCTCTCCTCTCGGCTGTTACAGCGATACTTCTGGATACAGACACGAGCGCATGTCTGCAGAGCGAGTTTTCTCCTCCGCGTCTATCATGGATCAGCTGTGATCACCGCTGCTGTTTATCAGTGTCACATGTCGGTGAACAGCGCCAGCGTTAGAGCCAATCGCAGCCCTTTCTGTTGAGCGCGTGACCAATCATAGGAGTGTAAGAAAAAACTCACTAGACAAGGCTCAGAAAGCGAGCGGGATATTTATATTTGTTTATTTGCTATAAATGCTCGTGTTGTTCTGTGCATGTACTTGAGTTTTTTAAGGTACAGTTTATATATCTGACTGTTTGTATTAAAGGGCAAAATTGTATTACAAATAGTACATAAATATAAATATATTTATACATTTTAATACAAGAATTGCTGTGCTGTAAAGAGAAAATATAAAACAGTGTATGGAAAGCATCGTCAATGCACTGTGATGCACCGGGATATTGAATTTAACCAAATCGATGGCATATTCGTAACCGAACTGTGAGACCAGTGTAGGTTTACACCTCTAATTGATATGTAGGAGTCATTAAATCATATATTGATTCAATTCATTCAATTCAATGCATTAGAATGTGTTTTAAAAATGTGAGAGAGGACGATTAGTTCAAACTAAAACAATCCAGCAATACATATGAGAGTGAAACTAAAGGAACTATTAAAAAACTATATGGGCCATTCTATAGAATTATTTCGCATTGAGTTGTAAACATCTTGTTGTACTGTAAGTTGTAAAATACATTGTATATACACTCACCGGCCACTTTATCAGGTCCACCTTACTAGTGCCAGATTGGACCCCCTTTTGCCTTCAGAACTGCCTTAATTCTTTGTGGCATAGATTCAACAAGTACTGAAAATACTGGTACTGGAAATATTCCTCAGAGATTTTGGTCCGTATTGACATGATACCATCACGCAGTTGCTACAACTTTGTCGGCTGTACATCCATGATGTGAATCTCCCATTCCACCACATCCCAAAAATGCTTTATTGGATTGAGGTATGGTGGCTGTGGAGGCTATTTGAGTACAGCAAACTTATTGTTCTGTTCAAGAACCCAGTCCGAGAGGATTCACACCTTATGACATGCGTTATCCTGCTGGAAGTAGCCATCAGCAATTGGACAGGTGTACCTAATAAAGTGGCCAGTGAGTGTATATATAATTTCCAAAATTGTCAAAACCAAAACGCATCAATTTTAATAAGAAGAGTTCATATATTAATATTTAGTTTACATCTATACTTTATAAATATATGTTTGATATTTTCACATGTAAATTAGTAACAATTAATGACTTGTGCTGGAGTCAACCAAGTGGCAGTGTTAAATAAATAAATAAATAAATAAATAAATAAATAAATAAATAAATAAATAAATACATAAATACATAAATAAATAAATAAATAAATAAATAAATACATAATTAAAGTAACTTAGTAAGAATTTGTTTATAAACACCAATAATAGTAACAAATTCTGCTGTTACTTTATCTAATTTTGAATGTGTTTTAAATTAAGACCAATTATATTTGCCTAAAATGTAAGTAATTAAGGCCCAATCCCAATTCTATTTTTGTACCCCTACCCACTTCCCCTTTTGGCCCTTAAAACCGAGTGTGAAGGGGAAGGGCTTCAAAATTTACCCCTAAGAATTGGGACAACACTACAGCACATGCACACGTCATCATATGTCATCGCGCTGCTTCATATGAAATCAGACGATCGCGACTGCTGTAGTTATTCCAGTTTTATTAGTTATGTTTTGGTATCTATCTTTAAGAAATCACTGAAGGCAAAGATTATGTTCTCATAACGATCCAATGTGGCAACAAGATCGTAACTGTACTGTGCATTTAACACAGTGGCCATATTCATCTATGTAAACACACCAAAAACAGCATTAACATTATAGCAGACACTGTAAAAAGGTCTTTCCCAGCCACTAGACTTTTCTGACAGGGTATTCGAGTGTCATTGAGTGTTGTGGGACTGCTGTACAGGAGTTATTATTAGGGATTATAGATGGCAAAATTTACCGGTTTTTATTTTAGCATTTTTTTTTTTTTTTATAAAGCATGACGGTAAAACATGAACGCGGTTATGCATATATTAAAACATATGCTTGTTTGTTGTAAAAATCAGTAATAATGACAAAAAAATACTAATTTGTGGATCTCCTTACATCAGTGTGTAACTTTTCTGCCTTTGTGACTGGTGTATTCTGGGAAATTTTCTTACCCCTTGGTTTCGAGTGTGGTCCTGAAGGATCTCCGTTTGAAGGGCTATCTACCCCTTCCCCTTAGCCCTACGCCTTCAAGCTAAAGATAATTTGGACACCCCTACCCCTTCAAGGGAACGCGCAAAATGAGGGGTAGGTGTAAAAGGAAGGGCTAAGGGATAGAATTGGGATTGGTCCTTATTCAGAACAACAGCATGGCAAATATGTACTCTGCAATCTAAATTTTTTACCCACAATCCTTTTCCTTTTTGATCCACAAATAGAGTTGCAACTTTGTCTTATGAAGTTATGAAGTTTTCTTGGCACCAACAGTGACACGCTACTTAAAAAAAAAACAAAAAAAAAAAAAAAAACACAGCTCTGTTGACGTCTGGTCCCACATAGACAGGGGAAAAGTCTCAGATGGTTTTGGAAATCCTGCGACAGTGACAGTTAAAATGGTAGATCCCCGGCCAGAGACAGTTCTTCTCATGTCGAGAGATCTGATGGGCGAGCTTTGTTCAGCCCGGCTTCAGAAAAGCTTCAAAAACTAGCAGGCGTGAAGCGACCCCCGAAAAAGAATCCACAGTCCTCGGCTTTTAAGACAGCAGGCTAATTGGTGGAAATCTCGAGCTTGGCTAATGTCTGACTGTTGTTTAAAGAAGAAGAAGGGGTGGGATTTTCCTCATAAGGAGTTCAATGGCTGCTTTGATGCTGTGTTTATGCTAGCTCTCTGCAGGCCGCGCGGTTTCGTGTATGTAGCACCGATTCGCAGCCAACTAGTGTTGAGGGGCACATGAGAAATTCAGCAGAAATGTCTGATGAAACTAATTATGCTATATTCAAAGGAATTTCAGCATGTTGGATTGGTCTGTGCGTTAGCTTTTTTTTTTTAAGGGGAAACTTTCCGACAGCTTCCCTCAGTTAGCTCTTACGCTGTTTCATCATGTTACGATAATGAAAGTGTTTGGTTGTGAGGGGTTGAAAGTTTTGCTGAAATTGGAGAGTTGATTTTTTTTTTTATTAGCAGTGATTAATGCAGATAATGTGAGTATGGGCTATTTCCAGTCTTACCTCTGGCTAGAAACATTGAGAGTATAAGCATGAGGGATGTCAGGACATTTTTGAAGCCAGTGTTAAGTAATGTGCTCTTGCTGAAATGATAATATTCAATGAAATAGAGATGTCACATTGGTACATGTTCAAAGATTAATAATCAGCTGCTCAGTTTTGGGTGGAAATACTAGATACTGTAATTAAGTTACTTTACTGCGGAAAAAGTAAGGGATTACTTTTAATTTTTAGTTACTTGTAATGTACTTAAATACTGGATGTAAGTTTGACAGTTCTACATAAATCAGTTTAGAAAAGCAGAGTAAAATATGTTTGGCAGAAGAAAAAAAACATTTATCAAGGCAATTGCATGATCTTCAGAAAAAAATATTGAAAAATAATTTTAATATACATTACAATATGTATAAATTTAGAGAAGCAGAGTAATTGTAAATGCATTAACTATTATTCAGATATTTTACATATATTGGCAATTTTTTTTAACCAAAGGAGGTTTCATTTGTCCACCAACTTCACATGATTAAGAAACAGTTAATATTTTATGTCACTACAAGATATGCGTGAAATATGATGTCCTTAATTTGGAACATTTTGTCTTTTGAAACATAAATCGTTTAACATTAAAATGTTAAAATATAAATAAACACTCCTACTTGACTCAAATTTAAAGACTTAAGAGTTTTATTTCTAGGTAACACTTTACAAGAGTGCATTAGTTAACGTTAGTTAATGCATTAGTTAACATGAACTAACAATGTATAATGCATATACTAAGCATTACTTAACCTTTGTTAATGCTAACTAAACATTTATATTGTTAGCTAATGCATTAGTAAACATGATCTAACAGTAAACAAGGACATTTAAGTAACTTACCCAACACTGCAGCTACTGTATATAGACCTATATATGATTAAAACTATAGTATTAGGTATAAATTTGAGTCAAAATTTTCCAATTGTTTTATGACATGCAGCCCGCTGGACTTTTTTTAATTGGCCCGTGTGAAATATTTATTTAATTTAAATTCAACCACAAACAGGGTCGCGCAATGCACAGGTCTGATACTGCGAGTCGACAAATTGGATTTCACATAAAGCGTCTTTTACGCCCTCAGTTTCGTTATTTCAAATGGAGACGTGTGGGGGTTTAGCGCTCAAATAGCTATAATAAAATAATATAATAAATATAAATAATAAATATAATATATATATATAAAATAAATAAATGATACACATGCGGTATGTCATGCTCCCGTTTTCCAGGCACTGCCAGTTGAAAAAAAACGAAACATTTCACCAGCGAACCACAAGTCATGTGACAGGAACCAACCAGGCTGCTTCACAATTTGTATAGAATTACACTGTAATAAAGCTAGACTAATTACTTCAGATTAACGATTTAACAAATCCAGATACAGATCCTCTCTTAATGAGGATCATTACATCACATATCCACCTCACATTGACTTCAGTGCACTTGTTCAGCCCAACATAGTCTAGAATTCTCTCACTAAACATAAAAAAATAATAAATAAATAAATGAAAGAATAAATAAATAAATAAAAATTGTGTAGAATTGATTCTTTTTTTTTCTTTTTTTTTACACTTTAGAGTTTTTATGAATGCTTAACAAATAGTTTCACAGAATTCGTTTTTTTTTTTTTAACAAATTAACTGTATTGGTCTGGCCCTCTAAAACCACCATAGAGTCACGGCCCCTTAAAAAAATTATTTGCCCACCCCTGCTTGTTTGTTATATTTTCAAAATGTCAAATAAAAATATTGTAGTTTAGATATTTTTTTCAGAATATGATAGTTGATATATTATCAATTGGTATATATTAACCCTCAGGGGTCTAAGTTGATTTTAGGGCTTTAAGATGTTTTGACATGCCCTGACATTTATATGTGGTTAGTAGGTTTTGGAGAGAAAAAAATGTAGCTGAAATAAGGTTCAAAATAACACACTGAATAGGCCTGAACAAGACTTTTGAGTAACCAGTCTTGTAGGCTAGAATATTTACTTCACAGTTATGTAAAAATTACTTTGTTCTCTTAAAAAAAAAACAAAAAAAAAACATTACAATGATTTACATTTTGTAAAGTCTATTTTGGGTCATCTCACCTTTATGCGGGAGTGACAATGGACATGAATAATTTACACCTGGAGAGATAAAAGACACTTCCCCACTGCCTAATGTTCACCCATCAAGGGCAATGTCCAGCTGCAAAAGCTAGCCCAAACTAAATGCTTGTTGTATTACTTAAGGTATTATAACCATGTAAACACTCTGGGTAAACAATATACAGTGCTCAGAATATATAAGTACACCCCTCACAAATCTTTTAAATTCATATTTTTCATAGGAAGCTATACAATATTATATTTGTGCATAAACATCAGATTATTCAGTACTGAAGCCAAATCTGGAGCTTATCTAACAACATAACTTAAGATAATGGTCCAAAAGCTAATACACTCAAATTATATGTTATAGAAAAATATTCTAAAACAAATTTAGGTCAAATTTTGTAGGTTTTATTTTTTATGTTTTTATTTTTTTTTGTATACACGGTTTTCGACCCCTGAGGGAAATATGACTGAGGGCAATGACATATTTCATTATATTGTTGTGTCTTAGAGATAGGTTACCCAAAATGTTTAATTCTGTCATCATTTACTCACCCTTAACTTGTTCAAAACCTAGTGCAATTTTTTTTCTTTCCTATCTTGAGCACAAAAGAAGATATTTTGAAAAAGGCTGTGTAGCTGGCATTTCTTGACTTCTATAGTAATTTATTCTACTATGAAAGTCTATGAGTTCCAGCAAACAACATTTTTTTAAATATCTACATTTGTGTTCAGTAGGAGATAGAAACAAATTTATAATTTTTATTTTGGTGAACTGTCCCTTATATGAAATTAAAATGTTGTGTTGTCTAAAAATGAATACAAGCTTAAATATGACTATTTTATAAAAACATCATTTTTATATGAAATTTAGAAACATTATCAACAGTAGTTCATATAAAACGATGGTCTGTGCCACAACAAAAAACCTGTGGACTTTAAAACAGTACTCTCTTTATTTAGAGTACTCTTATCCTACTTTAAGAAAGCGAACCTGACCTCAGTATAAGACCCAATTAGTAAACATCATGCACACTCAGCCCAAGTCGCCACTTTTACCCCCCAGAGATAACTTAGTGTCCCATAAAGACTGGGAATGAATCCTTGTTCATTGATGACCTGCAGAGTCCAGCTTTAATGGGAAATCCAATAACGGAAAAGTCCATAATTCCTGGCCAGGTTTAAAAATACAGCAACAAAAAAAAAAAGAGTTAATGTCCTCTGGCTGCGCTTCCAGTGGCTCTCTGTGGATTCATTTACCACATCCATCAATCCCAAATTGCTGCTTTTTCTCCATCTCTCTACTTTTTATTATCCTCTGTCCTTTTCTTCTCCACCTTCTTCGCCATGCCTCTTCTGATCTTAACAAAATGAATAATTAAGGGAAAACGGCTTGCGATTACACAACAATTATTTCCAGCTCCTGAAAAATTGAAAGAGCCCCTTATGAAACATTAAGAAGCCGGAGTTCTCATTTGAAAGGAGCCCGAGGGAGATGAGCGTCCAGAGGCCATGTTCAATGAGGAGAGTCCCGGTGTGCAGAGCTGAGGGATCATCTAAACACTGCTGATAAAAAAAAAATCCTGATGATCACACTTTATATGCTAATGTGACTTTACTCTGCTTTTGAACAATGATTGTATTACCGTTTATACCAACATCAATTATTTTGTGATACTTTTTCTGTGTGATAATAATAATAATAATAATAATAATAATAATAATAATAATAATAATAATAATAATAATAATTATTATTATTATTATTATTATTATTATTATTTTATGATTATTATTATGATTATATGTTTGTATATCATTATTATTATTAATATTATTATTATGATTATTATTATTATTACAGTATGATGATTATTATTATTATGATTATTATTATATGTTTGTATATTATTATTATTATTATTATTATTATTAAGTATAATTTTTATAATAATAATAATAATAATTATTATTATTATTATCATCATCATCATCATCATCATCATCATCATCATTATCATCATCATCATCATCATCATCATCATCATCATCATCATCATCATCATCATCATCATCATTATTATTATTATTATTATTATTATTATTATTATTATTACATTGTAAATTAATAAATGAATGACATATAAAAAGTTAACATTTTATGTTACATGGGATTAGTGTTGGCATGGTATGAATCAAAATTAATTTGTACAAAAATATGCCAAAAAAGCATTAGAATATTACTAAGTGAAGTGAAGTGAAGATCATGTTCCACGAAGACATTTAGTACATTTCCTACTGTAAATATATCAAAACTTACATTTTTGGTTAGTAATGTTTACCTTATTAAGACAACTTTCAATGCAATTTTCTAAATATTTAAATGTTTTAAACTCTCAGATTTCATTTGAACTATTGAAATGTTTTGAACTATTGAACCTATTTGAAAGTTTGACCTATTACACAGTTTACATCAATAGAAAGCTTATTTATTCAGCTTTCACCTTTTCGTAAGACATAAAGACACTTACTGTATGACTAGGGCCAGACAGAATCTGTGGACATATTTGGGTTTTTTGCATTTGCAGATTTATGCAGAATGATTTTGGGAGTATGAATGTATGATTTTGGGATGTATGAAATAAAAATAAGACCTTTTTAACTTTTATTTAATGTTTAACATGCAAATCCAATTAGGTCCAGTTATTTGGTAAACAAAGCAAGTCTCTTATACAATATATCTACTAAAAGACAGAAAATATGACTGAATTGTAAAACTGTATTGTAAATAAATCATAAACATTTTTTATTATTATTCAATAATATTAATGAAATCAATTTAAAAACTGAATAAATATAAATGTACACACATTTACACAAGTAAATAAACAGACTCAACGATGGGCTAAAAATCTGCAGATTTCTGCACACATAGATTCCTTGTGGGCCTACTTATGACACACACACCTACACCTGGGCCTACATACACTTACATAAATTATAGAATTAGTAAAAAAAAAAAAAAAATGTTTAGCAT
>CAIGQZ010033231.1:9531731-9550329 GCA_903798205.1 Danio tinwini
TTATTATTATTATTATTATTATTATTATTATTATTATTATTATTATTAGTATTAGTATTGTCATTGTGCAGTAATGAATATAATATATTTAGATACAAATATAAATATTTAAATAAAATATATTAACATATGTACAATAACAAACAGCACTATTTAAACTCTTGCAGTACAATTTTGTGATATAAATGATTATGATGTGTCCAGTGTCCACCCACTGCGACCCGTCCAACTTCTATCAAAGCTGCACTCTGAAAAATAAAACCTCCATGAAACAAAATCTTTTTTTTTTTTTTTTTATCTCTTGTTGCTTAACTGTCTCCCAACTCCGGCCGTCATCTGTATTACTGTTATGACACTGTAAAGCTAACTTTGAAAGATATAGTGCTCGAGCTGTCATAAATCCCACTCCAAAAAAAAAACGTAAAAAAAGTCAATGTTTCTTTCGCCCTTAGCTGGCATTTCTATAGCACTGTTTTACGCTTTCTCAATCATGTCATTGTGACTATAATTCAGTCAATGGTGGTTTCATGGTCACACAGGAATTGAAGAAGAGTCGATGTGAATAATTGTGCATTAAAAAAAATTGGTGAAAAGAAAAAGTTAATACTTTGCGAAAATAAATGTTATTTTCTAGGTGACCTTTAAAAATGATATGATTTTTATTTATTTATTTTATTCGAGAAATATCCTATACTTAGGGGGCAAAACTATACAGCAATTAATTGAGGAGGATTGAAAAACCATCAAGAAAAAGAGTCAATGTGAATAATTGTGCATTAAAAAATTGGTTTAAAAATGGTTAATAGGTTGCTAAAACAAATACCATTTTCCTGGTGACATTTAAAAATGAAATGATTGTTATTCATGTATTTTATTCAGGATATATGTAATATTTAGGGGCAAAATTACAGCAATTACCAGATCATGTTTTCAAAACCATCAACAAAAAGAGTAGATGTGAATAATTGTGTGTTAAAAAAATGGTTAAAAATAGTTAATAGTTTGCTAAAATAAAGACTTTTTGTAGGTGACCTTTACAAATTATATAATTTTTATTTATAATTTTATTCAAGGAATTAGAGGCAAAACTACAGCCATTACTCGATGAGGTTTGAAAAAACATCAAGAAACTACAGTATGTAGTGTATGGTAAATGCTTATTTGAATGAATGAATGAATAAATGAATTGATGAATGAATGAATGAATGAATTAATTTATTTATTTATTTATTAATTAACGAACAAACGAACGAACAAATAAATGAACAAACAAAGTGAGTGAATGAATGAACAAACGAATGAGTAAGTGAATTAATAAATAAACAAATAAACTAATTAATGATTAAGTGAGTGAGTGAAATAAAGAACAAATTAATGAATGAAGGAACAAGAACAAGTGAGTGAATGAATTAATGAACAAATGAACAAACAAATTAATGATTAAGTGAGTGAGTGAATAAATTACCAAATAAATGAATGAATGAATGAATGAATGAATGAATGAATGAATGAAGAAACAAACAAACAAGTGAATGAATTAATAAAAGTACAAACAAATGAAGTAATTAATGATTAGGTGATTGAATGACTGAATGAACAAACAAGTGAGTGAATGAATGAATGAATGAATGAATGAACAAATGAACGAACAAATTAATGATTAGGTGAGTGAATGAATGAAGGAACAAAGGAACAAGTGAGTAAATGAATGAATGAACAAACAAATGATTGAATTAATGGTAAAGTGAGTAAGTGATTGAATGAATGAACTAGTAAATGAATAAAGGAACAAACAAACGTGTCAATGAATGAATAAACAAACAAATAAACAAACTAATGATTAAGTGAATGAATGAATGATTGAATAAATGAATGAATGAACAAGTGAGTGAATGAATGAATAAACAAATGAATAAATTAATGATTAAGTGAGTAAGTGAATGAATGAATAAATGAATGAATAAACAAATAAACAAGTGAGGAAATTAATGATTGAACGAATGAATGATTAAGAGAGTGAATGAACGAATGTATGAACAAACTAATGAATGAACAAATGCATGAAGGGATGAATGAATGAATGAATTAATTAATAAATAATCGTACAAACGAACAAATGAGTGAATGAATGAACAAACAAATGAACAAATTATTGAGTGAGTGAGTGAGTGAGTGAGTGAGTAAATGAATTGTAAATTATTTTAAATTAGACAAATGTTTCCTCAGAAATCAATGGCCTGTTCATGACGTTTATATTTTTAACACAGCTCTGTTTAGCCAGCAGATGTTTAATTCTTCACATCTGGCAAGCGCCATGCAAACAGTGCAGAGAAAAGCAAAGAGCCGATTATAGAAAACAGATCAATATCCAGCAGAGAGAAGAAGCTGTTTCTGAGATCTTCCACGTCAGCTGAAACACTAGCACTGTCAACCCAAGAGACGCTTTAAGCTGCTGATTTATGCCTTGTTTCCACTGAGCGGTATGGAACAGAAGAGTAGAGTACAGTACATTACGATTCAGAACGGATCACCCTGATCAGACTTGACCAATCAGAACTCAGTGTTACTGAGGTAAAGGCTTTATAGAACCAGGAAGACAGCAAACAGTGCAAAGGTGAAAATAATAACAAAAAATAAAATGAAATAAAGAAAGAAAATGAACATTCTAAAGTGCTCCCCATGAACACAATCTAGCAATCAAAAATAGCTGATTAGTCATTCCATAAACCATAAGTATTTTGAAAAAGCCAAGTGTTTACAATATCAGCTTTTAAATTTTGGGTGTATAAATCATATACATAATCATTTTGCAGAATTTTGTAACTTTTTAACTTGTTAAGCTGAGGCCACATGCTTGAGTTAAAATGTACATCCTGATTGCATGAAAAATGCATAAATGTAAAAGCTCATATGGGGAGTATAAAACAACTAAGTGGGGAGCCTGCTTGAAATGTTCTCAATTATGAATCTGAAGGGAAAAACTCTCTGCTGGATCTTCAACCTGGCTTGATTTCAGCCTTTGTTTAGCTAGAAGTGATCGAATCGGACTGGTCTCACTGCATATCTAGCCATTAAAATACACGTGCACACTCACATACTGTACAGTACAAACACTCTCACACACACCTGACATAATTGCAGGCAGTAAAATAAATGAAAAAATGCAGCTTGGGGATGTACACATGAAATTTATTCAAAATAACTTTGACATAATAAAAATTAACAGATCTAATAAAACTTTTCATACGAAAAAAAAACTTTGAGCTAATGTAGCTGTCTAAATTAATTGAATTCAGCTAACATATTTATGTTTTATATTTGTGTTATTAAAGAAATAAAAATGTCAATAAACTAGACTAAAGGTAAAATATAAACATTATATTCAAATAAAGCAAAATAGAAAAACAAATCAAGTAAAAGCAGGAAAATAAATACATTTTAAAAATAAAATAAAATAGCTGTATCAGAAAAACTAAACCAAAACACCAAACAAAACGAAACAAACGAAACGAAACGAAACGAAACGAAACGAAACGAAACGAAACAAAACAAAACAAAACAAAACAAAACAAAACAAAACAAAACAAAACAAAACAAAACAAAAAACAAAACAAAACAAAGCAAAACAAAACCAAACAAAACAAAAACACAAAACCAAGCCAAACCAAACCAAAACACAAAACACAAAACAAAACCAAATCAAACCAAAACACAAAACCAAACCAAACCAAAACACAAGCCAAACCAAATCAAAATACAACACAAAACTAAACAAAACACTAAATCAAAGAACTAACCGAAACAAAACACAAAACAAACCAAAACTAAAACACAAAACCAAACCAAAACACAAAACAAAACACAAAAATAAAACAAAAAAACAAATCAAAACAAAAATACAAAACAAAACCAAACAAAACACCAAATCAAAGAACTAACCAAAACAAAACACAAAACCAAACCAAAACACAAAAAAATGCAAAACAAAAATACCAAAAAAATACTAAACAAAACACCAAAAAAAACAAAAAAAAAAAACATTTGAGTTCATAAAGCAGTATCAGAGAAAGATAAACGAGACAACACTAGACAAAACAAACAGTAAAACTTATCAAATCAAAAACATACATACACGCACCCCCTCCAGCCCACACACATACTTGACAGATTTACAGCCATTCAGAAAAACACAAACTGCAGAAGGATACAAATGAGGGATGAGATCCCATTAAAATATGACAGAACAAGATTGCATTAATGCTAAGAATTAGATTTAAATGAATCGCTGTTGAGAATCGGCTTCGGATCGAATGAATGTCGTTACCATCGACATGACATTAACAACAAGAGCTTATTAAGAAAGATCTGTTGACCGGTCTGCATGATGTCAGTCGAATTCACGGCTGTCATAGAAAACACAAGCCAAATCTGCAGATACAGGGCTGCTGTTTCGCATACAGGGTGGGCCATCACATTATTCATAATACACAAATAATATGTCATAAGTTTGTGACAAAACAAATACCATGGATGGTTTTGTAAGCGACTTACAATTGAGGAGGCATTCAGCGATTCAACAAGAAGAGGCAAAACACACAAGAAGTGCTAATTATACAAAGGAACTGTTAGTGCTTTTAACTGTTAATGTTTTTTATAGAGAAAAATGTGTTTCTACGGGTGGTTTGTCAGGTCCACTAACCTGTGTGAAGCGCACTTTATAAATTCACAATGTGTTTTTATTTATTGCTTGAGATATGGAGTGATTTTAAGAAAGTGTCTAATAATAAAATAATAAAATAAGTGTATTTTCTACAGGTGTTTTTAAGCCCACTCACCTGAGCCTTGGTGCAGATGAAAAGTAAAAATAAAAAGTGTATTTATTTATAAAGATAGAAAGATAGCTAACGCCTGCCACGGGTCAGGTCGGGTCAAATTTGGGCTTGGACTCAGGCTCGAGCAGAGAATCTAAAATCTACTCAGAATTGCATAATGTAAAAAAACTGCAAGCCAATACTTGATACAAATTAGAGAACAACCTACAGATTCCTAAATTACTGTACTCCTGATTGATTTCATGGGTAAAAAGACAGTTTTTAGGAACACATGATAAGTTTTATATATTTTGAATGACAGTATTAGAAAATTAGACCGGTCAATCCTTACTCAGAGTTCACTTTAGTGAAGAAAGCAAATTAGGTTTGATGGTAAAATTATATTCATCATTGAACTGGAAAAGAACTGAACCCAAAGTGTGCGCAGAAGTCAGTGAAGATGGAGGGGAAGTGTGATGTTTGGTGATGTTTGCCCTCTTATGAAGCTACATGAAAATACAGTTGACTGACTTAAAAATGACAATTATACAACTCCAACATTAATTATTTAATGTAAACCTTTTTTTTTTTTTTTTTTTTACAATCAACAACCCCAAATTAGAAAAGACAGTATGGAAAATGCAAATAAAAAAAGAAAGTAGTGATTTCAAAATTTCCAAGGGCGCAAGCCTAGGCTGAACTATCGTGATCACCAATCCCTCAGGCAGCAATGCATCAAGAATAATCATTCGTCTTTAAGCGATATCACCACATGGGCTCAGGACTACTTTGGCAAACCATTGTTAAGTACCACAATACGTATTTACATCCTCAAGCTCCAGTGAAAACTGTACTCTGCCAAAAGAAAGCCCTATGTTAACAGTGTCCAGAAGTTCTGTCAACTTCTCTGGGCTCTGAGGCATCTGGGATGGACTATCACACAGTGGAAATGATACTGTGGTCTGATGAATGAGTTATTTTTAGGTGTTTTTGGTGGAGAAAGGGACGCTGTGTGCTCCAGACCAAAAAGGAGAAGGATCATCCAGGCTGTAACCAGCAACAAGTCCAAAAGCCAGGGTATGTCATGGTATGGGGTTGTGTCAGTGACCGTGACAAAGGTAACTTGCACTTCTTTGATGGCGCCATTAATGCTGAAAATTACATAGAGATTTAGAGGACGCCCATGCATATTTACCCATATGTTGCCCACTTTAGGACTTGTTTGCAAGAAGAATAGGACAAATTTGCACCAGAAACACTTCATCACCAGGTGTCTTCAGTCCCTAAACATTCTTAATGTGTTGTAAAAAGGAAAGTGTATATGAATTCACTAAAATAAAAAATAAAATAAAAAATATAAGTTGATCTCTTATAAAGCTACACCACAATGCATTTTTTTAAAATTCCTGACTTAAAAATGACAATTATACAACTATAACTTTAATTTTTCAATGTAAACCTTCTGTTTTCTTTACAATCAGTGGTAACACTTTATTTTGATGGTCCATTTGAGTATTAGTAGACTGTCTGCTTAATATCTGCAGATACTGCTCTCTCAACAAACATTTAACTGACTATAAGAAACTTTGCAAGTACATGTCAACTTACACTAACCCTAACCCTAACCCCAACCCTAACCTAACAGTCTACTTATAATCTAATGAGAATCAGTTGGCATGTAGAAGCAACTTAATTCAACAAATGGACCATCAAAATAAAGTGACCCAATCAACAACCCCAAATCAGAAAAGACAGTATGGAAAATGCAAATAATAAAAGAAAGTAGTGATTTCCAAATCTCCAAGGGCGCAAGGCTAAGCTGAACAACCATGATCTCCAATCCCTCAGGCAGCAATGCATCAAGAACTGTCATTCGTCTATAAGGGATATAATCATATGGGCTCAGGACTACGCTGGCAAACCTTTGTCAAGAACCAAAATATGTAGTTACATCCACAAATGGCAGTTGAAACTTTACTGTGCCAAAAGGAAGCCCTATGTTAACAGTGTCCAGAAGCACTGTCAACTTCTCTCGGCTCTGAGGCATCTGGAACGGATCATCACACAGTGGAAACGTGTACTGTGGTCAGATGAATCAGTTATTTTTCAGAGAGAAATGGACGCATATCAATAAATGTGAATAAAACCATTGAAGAAACGAAAAAATTAAAAAGTGTTCATAAATTATCTGATTTGATCTCTTATAAAGCTACATGACAATGCAAATCTTTTTTTTATTATTTATGTTTTTATCCTGACTTAAAATGACAATTCTACAACTATAACTGTAATTAGTTAATGCAAGCCTTCTTATTTCTTTACAATCTATGAAATCCTGGCAAACATATCAGTAATTGTGAATAAAAATATTGGAGAAAAGAAAAACAAGTGCTCATAAATTCTCTGGTCTTCATCTCCATTGTATATCGTCAAACCAGCCGGCCCCTACATGAGAAGAATTTATCAGCTTTCTCAGATCAGAGATGGTCCTTTCACAGATTTCCTCTGACCTTTTCAAAGTCCTAATGAAAGTCTGTGTTGTAACGCTGAATCTCCCAAGCCTCATTACTCCAACCACACATCACCTGCTGCTCCGCCGACCTCTCGCCGAAGGAGAAAGAGAGACAGTCGGAGATACAGACGCTGACAGTAATAGAGATATAGAGAGGGAGATAAATTGAGGTGTGAATCTCAGGAGGCCTGTCAAGAACTTGTTTGGCGCAGATTTCAGCTCAAAATCTAAAGGAACAGATGCTTTGCTTAAAAAGTTTAAAGTGTGCGAATTTCTGCGCCATCAGAGTCAACATTAAATAGGTTTTAAAATGTTTCACATATGCAAACGGCTTGGATGAAAAGATCCCCAACACCAAACACATCACTCCATTGGTTAGGCTTTTGCCACTGTGTTCAAAATAAAAATCTAAATAAAAAAGCTAAACAAAATGCAAAGCGAAGAAAAAAAAAAGAAAAGAAAAGATAAGAAAGAAAAAAAGAATCTAACTAAGGATCTGCAAATTCTTGTAGCAAACTTATGTGTGTGTTGTTTCAAGAAAGCAACCATCCATTTGTGTTGTGTTTTAGTTTCATTTGTTTATTTTCATTTATTCTTCATTTAATTATTTTATTTAATCATATGATGATTAGTCATTTATATAATTATCATTATATAATTTTATTGATCATTAGTAAATAATCAATTATTTATAATTATTAATTATTAATATTGAGTATTTGTCTTTTATTATGTTGTTATATTGTATTATTATTATTATTATTATTATTATTATTATTATTATTATTATTTCCGTACAGTTATTGTTTTATTATTATTTCATGTTTCTATATTGTTTTAATCTTATGACTGGATTCAAGAGACACTTGTTTTCATGAGTAAAGGCTCGAACACACCGCTTTTCGTTTGCGTTCATCGTCAGCGTTTTTCCGTATTCAAACCCAAGCGATTTTCACTGAAAACACAAAAAGCTTCTCCCTACTTTATAAACTGAAAATGAGAGTGAGACATGGGAATTTGCGGGATTTCTAGCAGCCCAACTATACATTTTTTGACTCTATTACCAAAAAGATTGTATTTTTAGATGATGACAATTAAATGTGGCAACAGACATTTAATATTCTATTTAATATATTAATAGAAGCTTTTAATGTAAATATTGCTTGACAATATGATGTCTTACACTCACCGGCCATTTTATTAGGTACACCTCTCCAACTGCTCGTTAATGTACATTTTTTTTAAATCAGCCAACCACATGGCAGCAACTCAATGCATTTAGGCATGTAGACATGGTCAAGACGATCTGCTGCAGTTCACACCGAGCATCAGACTGGGAAATAAAGGTGATTTAAGTGACTTTAAATTTCAGAAACTGCTGATCTGGTGGGATTTTCACACACAACCATCTCTAGGGTTTACAGAGAATGGTAAGAAAAAGAGAAAATATCCAGTGAGCTGCATCTGTGAGCTCAAATGCCTTGTTGATGCCAGAGGTCAGAGGAGAATGGCCAGACTGGTTCAAGCTAATAGAAAGGTAACAATAGCTTAAATAACCACTTGTTACAACATGATGGTATCATGTCAATATGGACCAAAATCTCTGAGGAATATTTTCAGTACCTTGTTGAATTTATGCCAAGAAGGTTTAAGGCAGGTCTTAAAGACAAATGTGGGTCCAACCCGGTACTAGTAAGGTGTACCTAATAAAGTGGCCGTAATTGTATACTGTATGTGTATATACCACATGGTAACTCTAGTAGTTATAGACTTGGTGTAGTTCCAATGTTATGAGAATAATGACAACACATTTAGACAATGTTTTCATCATTAAAATAGCATTAGTGGATTTGGACACTCTTTAAGTATATCGTGTAGCTACTTTAAACCATGTGTTTAGATCGTTAAAATAAAGCCCTTAACATGCTTTTAAATTATATATGATTTCAAAATCTGATGACTTTTCTCCTGATTCTGCAATGAAACAACCTCGGAAGAAGAAATTTATCAGACAAAGGAGGTATCCGCACTGCTCTCAAAGTCTCAATGCTAATTACCGTCTAAGTTTTCCTCATTCTCCTCCCTGTGCTGCGAAACGCTGCTCTTCCGCCTGACTGTCTGCGACGTGTTTATCCAGACGGCACCGCTGTGTATAAAAACAACACATGTAGGTTCCACCGCAGGGCTCTCGTCCTGCTTTAACCTGCCTCTGCCTCGCAACTAACATCACGCTAGTTTCTTCCACACCGCTTCAAATCAAGTCAAAAGCTGTTTTTGTCATTATGCAGGTACAGCAAACACCGCATTTCAGTGTAAAATATCGTCGCGTTCTGCTTAAACGTACAGCTTGACTATAATGAGTCTTGATTAAACAGTAATTAAAATATTACATAAACAAACATACAGTAACACGAAAATTAGGTTGTTGAGCCAATAAGTCAAATGAAGACTAATTAATAATTAAGAAAAAAAAAGTAAAAATAAACAAAACACAAGCCATGCTGGAAAAAAAAAACTAAACAAAACAACGAAAAATAATGAACAAATATTTAAAATAAAATAAAATAAAATAAAATAAAATAAAATAAAATAAAATAAAATAAAATAAAATAAAATAAAATTAAATTAAATTAAATTAAATTAAATTAAATTAAATTAAATAATAAAGTAAAAATATTAAAATGCCCATTTAGCCAAAGCTGTTGTGGGAAGAAAATGTTAAATAAAATAAAAAATAAAACAAAATCAGTAATAAACAAAAACACTCCATGCGGGGGGAAAAAAATACAAAAAAGGGGAAAATAAATAAATAAATAAATAAAACCTGAATAAAATAAAATAAAATATAAATATATATATATATAAATGAAACACTCATTTAGCCAAAGCTATTGTAGTGCTATGGACAGAAAAGTTTACATAAAAATCAAAAGTAAAATCAAATTTAAATCAGAAAAAAATATATAAAACAAAACAAAAGCTGAAAAAACTAAATAAAAAAACTTTACAGAATAAAACAAATTAATAAAATTAAATAAAATTAAATTAAATAAAAATGGTTGTGTTTTGGGCAGAAAATGTTAAACAAAAACAAAATCAAATTTAAATCTGCAAAAATTTAACAAAAGAAAAAGAAGAAAATAAAAACGTTAACATAAACAAAAACTTAAACCATGCTGAAAAAAATTGAACAGAAAAAACTAAACTGAAAAAACATAATAATAAAATAAATAAATAAACTAAATAAAAATAAAAAAATAAAAATAAATAAAACGCTCATTTAGCCAAAGCTGTTGTGTTGTGGGCAGACAATCAAAAATAAAATCAAATTAAAATCACCAAAACAAAAAACAAAATACAAAACAGAACAAAACAAAACAAAACAAACAAACAAACAAACAAACAAAAAAACGAAAAAAAAACAGAATAATAAAAATAACTAACTAACTAACTAACTAACTAACTAAATAAATAAATAAATAAATAAATAAATAAATAAATAAATAAATAAATAAATAAATAAATAAATAAATAAAGTGCTCATTTAGACAAAGCTGTTGTGTTGTTGGCACAAAGGTTTAAATAAACTCAAAAATAAAAACAAATACTAATCAGCAGAAATTCAGCACAGCTCTTTGAAGGCAACATGCCCGCATCTTCAAGCTTTCATTTCACACTTCAGTTTGTAGCTGTACTGTGATGTTCCACAGACAGAGTCGTAATCAGATTTGCTGCACGCCTGTCCTCCAGAGTCAGTGTCACCCGTTTGGCTCCGTCTTTTCCTCTTTCTCTCACCCAGAAGGGCTCTTTTGGAAATGAAGTCCTTCAAAGAGGGAAGCAGGATGTACTTCCTGCACTTGGCGGGGCTCATTTGCATCTCAGGCTAATTGGCAGCATTTGCTCATCAAGGTTCCTTGAGTTTGTAAATGACTTGTACAATTGAAGCCAATTATCAAGCTCAATGATTTCAAAATCGACACGATCTGTCACTAGCAGAGCAGGAGAAGTGCAAACACACACGCACACACACAAATGACAACATTGAGATCTACAGAGAAATTGGGAAGAGTAGAAAATAAAATAAAAAAAAACATATTTAATAATTAAAAAGAACAAAAACTGTAATGATACGACAGTGTTTTAAATGGTTGCCAAAAACAACAACTAAAAACACAAAACAAACAAAAATACACAAAAAGAACACAACATAAAGCACACAACAGAAAACACAACCAAAAACAAGTGTATTTTATTTCTAAATGCACCGTTCAATTTGTTCCACATATTTTTTTAAATATTAAAATGTTTGTAAAAGCCAACATGTGTCAATCACAATTATTGACATTTTTTAAAATTGCTGAATATTACTAAATGATTTTAGTTAATCATTCTAGAAAAATTAGACAAAAATACTCATTAGATTTGGAATTTCTTGCAATACAAGCATATTTTCATATTTAACATCTAATAAATGTTTATACATCACAGAATAAAAAAATAAAAAATGTGTCTATTTAAGCTCAGGTATGACATCTAAAACAAGTTGAACAAAAAATCAGCTTCATAGAATCCTAAACATTCTATAACATCTACTGAAGGTTATTCCAACAGCCGATTCAGAACTCTCTAATTTATTTGTTTGAAGCTCTGGCACAAAAATGTTAGTAGTAAATCCAAACATGTATCAATCAAAATAATTTAGAAATATTGAAAATGACTGTATGTTACTGTATTTTAAAGTTGCACTGTGAAAATTACTGCATATTTTACAGTAAGACGTCACTGTGGCGCAGTGGGTAGCACGATAGCCTTACAGCAAGTAGGTTGCTGGTTCGAGCCTTGGCTGGGTGAGTTGGCATTTCTGTGTGGAGTTTGCATGTTCTCCCCATGTTTGTGCGGCTTTCCTCTGGGTGCTCCGGTCCCCCCCCCCCCTCAAGTCCAAAGACATGCACTATAGGTAAGCTGAAATGTCTGTATAGTGTATGTGTGTGAATGAGAGTGTATGTGTGTTTCCCAGTGATGGGCTGCAGCTGGAAGGGCATCCGCTGCATAAAACATATGCTGGATAATTGGTGGTTCATTTCACTGTGGCGACCCCTGATTAATGAAGGGACTAAGCCGTAAAGAAAATGAATGAATACATTTTACAGTAAATATATACATACAATTCTGAAAATACATATACAGCAAGATAAATGGGGCTGTAAATGTATATACAGTATTTTTGCTGTAAATAATTAACAGTAAGTTACTGGCAAACTTCTGTACGACATCTACACTGTTAGCAATTTTTGTAAATGACACAGTATTTAACTGTAATATTAACTGTATTTTACTGTAGGACAATTGTGCGGTATGTTACTAAAATTTAAAGTTGCATTGTGGAAATTACTGTATATTTTACAGCAAAGACATACATACAATTCTGTAAATACATATACAGAGATATAAATGGTGCTGTAAATACAATAAATACAGTATTTTTGCTGTAATTAATTGACAGTACATTACTGGCGAACTTCTGTACGACATCTACATTGTTAACAATTTTTGTAAATTTGTTTGTAAATAAAGTTTTTAACTGTAACATGAACTGTATTTTACTGTAGGACAGTTGTGTGGTATGTGACTGCATTTTAAAGTTGCATTGGGAAAATTACTGCATATTTTTACAGTAAAGATATGCATACAATTATGTAAAAGCATATACAGTGATATAAATGGTGCTGCAAATACAGTATTTTTGCTGTAATTAATTTACAGTAAGTTACTGGCAAACTTCTGAACTACATCTACACTTGTAAATGACACAATATTTAACTGTAACATGAATTGTATTTTACTGTAGGACAGTTGTGCGGAATGTTACTGTATTGTAAAGTTACATTGTAGAAGTTACTGTATATTTTACAGTAAAGACACATACAATTCTGTAAATACATATACAGCGATATAAATGGTGCTGTGAATGTAAATGCAGTATTTTTGCTGTAATTGGTTTACAGTAAGTTACTAGCGGACTGCTGCACTACAACTACACTGTTAACAATATATGTAAATTACACAGTAATTAACTGTAAAGTGAACTGTATTTTACTGTAGAACAATCATGCGGTAGATTACTGTATTCTAAAATTACATTGTGAAAATTACTAAAGACATACATACAATTCTGTAAATGCATATACAGCAAGATTAATGGTGCTCTAAATACAGTATTTTTGCTGTAATTGATTTACAGTAAGTTACTGGCAAACTGCTGCCAGTAAGTTACTGTAGATACTGCAGGAATTTGTTAACAGTGTAAAAGTTGAACAAAAAGGAATCCTAAACATTCCCTAAACATCTACTGATGGTTATTCCAACTGCCGACTCAGAACTCTCAGATGTATTTGTTTGCAGCCATGACATATTTGCCATGATTTCAAATCACAAATCCTCATTGGAAATGGCCTCATTCTGTGTAAAACATGACTGACAGGCAATTATCTCTCCTAAAGCTGCATTTTTTTTCTTCCTTTGCTGTCCTACAGAGCCTCTTCCTTTCTACAATCTTAAAGCATACTCCGAAGACAACATTTCATCACAAAGCTTCAGGTATCCTTAATAAAAATAAAAAATAAAAAAAAAAAACACCATGATGTTGAAAGTAGACCACAAAGTGACAGGCATCTCTGAGGGAGCGCTGTGCACACGCAAACATTCCTCAGTCTAATTGCAGGCCATTTATTTATAGCATGTGATTGCCTGAAAGAATGATGGGCTTGTTTTGCCCGTCTGCTGGTCCTGATACCACAGGAGACTTGGGCAAGACGTATTCCCTCGGTAAGTAGGTAAGTAGCCCAGAGAGATGAAGGAGATTTTTTCGGCATTATCCTGTCATTCCTCGCATTTGTCTTTTTATGGATGACCAACCTTTTTTTTTTTTTTTGGTGAACTTGAATGAGTTATTGATAATGCAAAGATGTAATATTCCAAAATTCACTGATTTAGGATGACCAACTTCTCTTGTTATGGATAAAAGGCTCATTCCTTTGAACCACTTGCTTTTGGAGGGTTTCAGTCACTTTAGAATGTAAAAAATATAGTAATTAATTAACATGTTGCGTTTTTGTGGTTCGCATGGTGTTTTCGGTTTATTAATGGTTATGAATTGCATTATTGGAGTTATCGCTGCCCTGTTGACTTTTGATGACTGCAATTTAACAAAGCGACTTTTATTGGGATTTCAAGTAGTTTGAGACAAGTCATTGTTAAAGATACAATATAGAGAGAATTAAGTCTGTAAAAATAGCAGGAAAAAAGTACTGGCAGTTTGTTACCAGTTTTTTGTACCATAATTTACAACACAAACAAGAAAATTTATGACTTTAAATTATGTCAAAAAAGAGTCACTTTTCAAATTTTTCAACATTAAAAGCTTTTGGAGGAAAGATCAAGATCCCCTAATGCAATCCAAAATAATAAATAAAGTGAAACAAAACATGAACCACCAAACACGGAAAACTAGAATGGCTCGCCATTTTGAAACTCAATGAAAAGAGGAAAGTTTCACGTACATGGATCCCATCGCTTCGAGGATGCCATAGAATAAAAACTGGATATATCTAGGCATAGCTGAATAGTAAGAGTCAAGGTTGGGCAAGCTACTTGAAAAAAATGTAGTGAGCTACTTAAAATGTAGCTTAACTACACTAAAAGCTACCCTCTGCTAAATGTAGCAAGCTAAGCTAAATGCTATTTGCAAAAAAAAAAAAAAAATACATCTAAACTATTTTTGCGATTTTCAATGTTATATCAAAGCAACATAAATCCAATTCAATCATAACTTAGAGATCAATAAAACTGTCAATGAAACATTTGAGGCATAATTGTTCAGTTTAG
The DNA here is from genome assembly GCA_903798205.1 of Danio tinwini. Taxonomy (NCBI): domain Eukaryota; kingdom Metazoa; phylum Chordata; class Actinopteri; order Cypriniformes; family Danionidae; genus Danio; species Danio tinwini. The sequence continues at coordinate 9,546,939 of CAIGQZ010033231.1, forward strand.
TTATTTACTGCAAATAATATGCTGTACCAAACTGAAACAATTTATAGTTAGACATTTAAAATACTATAGTAATTTATAAAATATTTAAGAGTAAGCATTATATTGTATATATATTTACATCTCTTCCTTAATGAATTACACTACATAATGTAGTATAATTAGTAACTCTTATAAACTAACAGTAATTACTAGGGCTGTGAGGAGATGTCTACTCCACGAGACAAGATGAGATACTAGATTGGGTTCATGAGAAAATTTTTAAGAAATCCTCAATGATGAAATATATGAATGGAAAAGTCTTTTTTTTCAACTGGAAAAAAAAAACAAATCGCAAAACTACTAAGGTGCTTTCTTTAAATCAACTTGTAATGAATGTTATTTTACTTCTATTTTAATAAATTATACGCAGTAATGGACATGCAAACACTGCTAAATATTTTGCTAATAGCCTATGTGAGTGGAAAATAATCTTTTTATATATAATTTTAAATATTAGCAAAGTATTTGCAAATTTATGAACGGAAAATAGATTTTTATTCAACTAGAAAAAAAAAATCACAAAATACAAAACAATTTAGGTGCTTTTTAAAAACATTGTAATGAATGGTATTTTATTTCTATTCAAATGAATTCTATGTCATAAAGGACATGCAAACACTGCTAAATATTTAGCTATAAACTCTACCGACTGGCTTCTCCCCTGTACAATTTCACATGATATATCGAACTTATTTTCACACACTAAAACAAATATATGTAATTTAGTGTATTTCATTTTTAATTTAATAAATAAGTTTCACTTTCATTTAGCAAGATTTCATTCAGGCCCTGTGACTCACTCTGAGCTACTGGATGCGATCATGCGAATATGAAGGACTGATAGGAGAATTGTTTTAATGGAGTTTGATACCGCACGCAGAATAAAAAAAATAAAATCTGCTATTCCCGAACAGTATAAACGTGTGTTCCGTGATGATAATGTAACGATGAGTCTCCAGGAGTTCATTTAGTGAGTGTGTGTGTTTGTTTGCGCGCACTTAGAGATGTGTGCGTCTGTGGTGCTTTACTGACTCGCTATGTGTGTAGGTCCTGTCGCAAAATGTGGCTAAAAGTCCTTTACGGTGTTAATAGTTTGATTACGTTGTTTACATATCTGCACTTCAATAATGCGACTAAAATAGGAATACTCCACGTGGTAATTCCATTTGTGTTTACGACGATTATGCCTTTCAGCATATCTGAACTGCTATTCCATTGCATGGATACGAACCATAATGTGTGAGGCTGTAGTTGTAGCCTATGTTGGATGCGGCACCTGCTGAACTCCGGTGAAAAAAGTAGTTACGTCACACCCGCCCACCCAACCGAGTGACAAGCGTAACTCTGAGGCCAGCCTGGGTTGCCAGGTGTGTGCAAAGCACTTTATTTGCAGATCAAATCCAATTCTGCCTCAAATCGTCAATGCTAATTTCACCCTCACGCTCCATCATAACATCACAACTCACGAGACAATTTTTCACCTCGACGAGAAATCTTGCAGCGATTTAATCTCGCAAGATCTCGTCGTACGAGATCTTGTCACACCCCTAGTAATTACCATAGTATATTTCAGTCTTTACTAAAGTAAATTACACATAACTCCTCTTCCTCAGTCATGTTTCCATCAAGCAAATTTGTAGTGTTAGCCTAATTGTTTGGCGACGTCACTGACCAGAGAGAGACGTGGCAGTATCGCACCAAAAAGTTTGTTGTTGTCGACACCGTAAAACAGGTAGAAGAAGAAATCATCATTCTCGCCATCATATGGATTTACTTTCATCGGCTAGACACCTGCCTCACAGCTCTGTAAATGTTGGTGCCATCACTTATTGATCAGTGATTGGTAAATGTAGCTTGTGTGAATGCTACTGTGCTACTTGACACAAAAAAAAGCTTTGCTACTGAAAAGCTATTTGATATAGAAAGTAACGACGCCACTGAGAAATGTAGTTAAGCTAGTAGCGTCACTACTTGTAGCAACACTACTGCCCAACACTGGTAAGAGTTCAGTACATGGAAATAATATACTATGAGCCACAAACACCACTGTTTCCTTGTTGTCATGAGTGTAAAATCCTGATAAAAACAGACCAATAGAGAACAAAACAGAGACTCTAAAGATCTGCATTAGATCATTAATAAGCACGCCAAAGGCTGTTTTATGGACAAAAATTCTATGTACTGTATGAAAAAAAAAACAAGCTTCTACATATGTCAGAGTCGGAAGAGCATGTTTGTAATGAGGCAGCAAATGCATGTAAATGGCTGAGCATAAATGTTTATTAGTGGAGTGTAATTTATACTCACAACCTTTTCAAATATGGCCAAAACCAAACCTTTTGTTCTTGTTTTTATTTTATTTTTTGTTTTTTTAGTTAAATGGGTAAATAAATTTGTTTCTGGAGAATATTTGGACTTAAGCCACATATCTACTATGTATATATCAAGTAAAGTTTATTTATAAACTAATTTCGAGAGGATCACATGCTTATGATTGCTTGCAGCCGGCCCCACATTATTCAATTTATGATTCACCAATCAGACAATTCCTAAGGCTCTATAAATACCCTAAGTTCCATATGACATCCATCTTCATTTTGAAGAATCCCCCCTTCCACCCCTACTCCTCCTCCTTTCCTAGATGAGTGTCACTGGTTGTAGTCCTAACCAAGCCAGCCAACGTTTCTGTGTGGAGTTTACATGTTCAGGTTCCCCAGTTTCCTCCCACTATCCAAAAACATGCAACTTAAGTTAATTGACTAATCCAAATCCACACCATAGATATCCTCCTAGTAAGTAGTTATCTCTTAAGAGCAATCACTATCTGTTTATTAGCTAATACAGCAGGGAAGTTCTTGAGATCTACCTGAGCTCAAACTCCCCTCTCGCCTTGCAAACGGGAGGGAGCCCCGGGCTCGAGGATCTTATGAGCTTAGAGCTCTCTCCTGGAACAGCATGCCAAACAAGGTTTATAATCAATCATCAGCTAAGTGTGAACTCTTGAAAGAACACAATAAAATAGTGTGTCAGTGCACTCTATAGCATGTTCTTTTTCAAATGAGTTAAGGTTTTATATCATTGCATCAAAATATATGAAAATGGTACTTTCCCTCTTGCTAGGATAACTTTAAAAAGGGCATTTTCCTCTTACTTTGATCTCCATCATATATTAAGACTTAAGAGTTTTTTGTATAGTCCGGAGAGATGGGGGAGAGCCATCATTTTGCTTGAATTTTATTAGACAAAGAGTATAACCAAGGCTAGTTGAAAGCTAAGAATGAAGCTCAGAGTAAATATTGGGTTTGAGTGTGTGTGTGTGTGTGTGTGTGTGTGTGTGTGTGTGTGTGTGTGT
>CAIGQZ010033231.1:9554825-9569132 GCA_903798205.1 Danio tinwini
ACACACACACACACACACACACACACACACACACACACACACACACTCAAACCAAAACAATATTAATCAACTCAAAGTGAGTGTACGAAATATTTTAGATACTACATGAAATTAATGTCATCCAATTTATTCATTTAATTTACACATATTATTAATATACAAATATTACCACCTGCAATTAAAGGTCAGAGTGAAAAGTAAAACAACAACAACTAAAAAAAAGAATAAGTGAACCCGCCCTCAACTTTCACTCCTCGCGCAATCAGCTGCGTTGTTATTGCTTGGCCTCAGATGAATTAAATTAATCTTCTCGGTTGCCTGCAGGTGCTTCAAAAGTGATATCCCGCATGAGCTGCATGTCTCTGCCCACAAACTAATCTAATTTATTTGATTACGAGGCAACAAAGCAGCACAATATGACCAATGTTACTCCACCGCATATTTGGAGGTGGTCAAAAGAGGCTGGAGAATCAGAATGGCATCTTTAGAGGCAGATAAAATTAAGCCGATTTAACAAAGCTTGCTTAGTTCGGGATTGTCTACGCATCGGAGACAAAATACGCAGACCAGAAGCACAAATAGTGCATAAAAACAAATATAACATAACGATGGAAATGGCTCGATCTGGAAGTGGAGAGAATAGAAAAGAGAGAAAGGAAAGTGCTGAGGGACTACAGTCTGCCAGGCCCAGAATAATGTCAAATCCTAAAGACAGATAATTCACAGATTAGTCCGGATCAAGGCCGCGCAGAAGAGAAAAACCCATCGCGCCACCAAAAGGACTAGTGCGAATCCTTTTCTCAGGTGGAAATCAGAAGGTTTGCCATTTGTGCAAGATATTAAAATTAACATATGAATATAGACTCTTTCTCATCCCGGGTAAAGTAGATCAAATAACAATGTATCCAAAGTTCACATTAAATAAAAATAGTGCATGTTATTTTTAAAAAGTAGATTAAAAGTACATTATATATGCGTATATAATGTACTTTATATATGCGTATATATATATAGGAAATTTAATATTTCCTAAAATATTTCCTTTCCTTTTTACTTATTTGTTTCTTCTGGATATAAGCACCTTGTTTTATTTTATTTTATTAATTTTTTTGGTTTGGCTGGAATAAAAAGCAGTGTTTGCATTATTTAAAAACAATGTTATGGCAAAAATATACACGGTATATGTATACACATGATGGCAAAGAAATAAAAATTAAGTTATTCAAATTAGTATGTTTAAAAATGTGTTGAAAAATATTCTCTCAATATATGGTTGTTTTATTTAAATATTTTATTTTGGATTTTTTTACATTAGACTATAGGTCTCAAACTCGATTCCTGGAGGGCCGCAGCTCTGCACAGTTTTGCTTCAACCCTAATCAAACACAGCTGATCCAACTAATCAAGGTGTTCAAGCCTACTAGAGATTTGAAACTGAGATTTTTGATTAATCAGATTATGGTCATAATCGAACTAAACAGAAATTGAATTAAGACATGTAGAGTACGTCGATTTTAGTGGCATTATTGAAGTGCAGTACAGACATGTAAACACAGCAATCAAACTATTACCGTCGTGTTGGATTTTCGCCGCATCTTGTGATGACAGTAAAGTCAGTAAAGGACCTCATCTGCATCGCAAAGGTTTTTTATCCCATACGGCATTAAATTATTAAATTTCATTAAAACAACACTCTTCCAGCAGTTCATACTCGCATCCAATATCTCGTCTCGTCATGGGGGCATGCATAAAATGTTCCTGAATAAAAGTGAATGTGCCAAACTGCAGGTAAAGTCGACAAATTAAAAAATAAAACATCCGAAATTACATGAAACTTCAGAGAAAATGTGGATAGCATAGTGACACAATGACATTAATTGAACTATGTGCTATAACATGTAAAACGGGATTATGAAAGAAACATTTAAAAAGTAACTCATGTAAACACATTAACCATGTTATTGTCTTATTCTAATCAAGGCAAATGATTTGATTACCAATATCAAATTTGCCAATATGTAAATTTGGTCAATAAAAGTCACTTTGTTACACTGCACAATTTTCAACATCAAAAGTTGACAGAGCAGATATCAACATCCCATAATGCAATTCATAACTATAATAAATAAATAAAACAGTGACTGACTGACAGAAACTGTTAATTAATACTTTAAAAATAAATATTTGCCTGCAGTGTAGGGCATCACTGTGCTCAGTGTAATGTATTGTTATGTGTATTTATATAGCATTTATTTTGTATGGCCAAACACCCAAAGCGCTTCACAGTCATGGGGGGGGGGGGGGGGGGGGGGGTTCTCTCCACACGACCACAAGTGTGCAGCATCCAGTTGGATGATACGACGGCAGCCACAGGGCAACGGCGCCAGTGTGCTCACCACACACCAGCTATTGGTGGAGTGGAGAGACCATGAGAGAGGCAATTTGGTTAATGGGGATGATTGGGAGGCCATGATCGTAAGGGCCGATTGAGGGACTTTTGGCCAGGACACCGGGGTTACACCCCTAATCTTTGCGAGAAGTGCCATTAGAAGTTTGCGAGAAGTGCCAAGAGTCAGGACCTCGGTTTAACGTCTCATCCGAAAAACGGCGCCCACTGACAGTATAGTGTCCCCTTCACTTTTACTGGGGCATTAGGTCTCACACATCCACAGGTTGAGCGCCCCCTGCTGGCCTGACTAACACCCCTTCCAGTGGTTAGCACTGTCGCCTCACAGCAAGAAGGTTGCGGGTTCGAGTCCCAGCAGGGTCAGTTGGCATTTTTGTGTGAAGTTTGGATGTTCTCCCCATGTTCGCGTGGGTTTCCTCCAGGTGCTCCGGTTTCCCTCACAGTCCAAAGACATGCGCTATACTGTAGGTGAATTGAGTAAACAAAATCGGCCGTAGTGTATGTGTGAATATGAGAGTTTTCCAGTACTGGGCTGCAGCTGGAAGGGCATGCGCTGTGTAAAACATATGCTGGATAAGTTGGCGGTTCATTCCGTTGTGGCGACCCCTCATGAATAAAGGGACTAAGCCAAAAAAAATAATAATAATGAATGAATGAATCCCTGCAGTGTCTCAACTTAAACATGCATAAACTCATTAAAAACAACTGATGCAATATTTTAAATGTATATAATTTCATGCAATAAGCAATACCGCTGAAAACATTCCCATTATCGAGTCCCCTTTGAGAGCATGCTGAAAAAGTCTTCTTAAGTGTAAAGTTATCGACTCAATTTCACACTTCACCTTTTCTTTCTCAGGCCTACATCTGCTTTTGTCTAGCGTTCAGTCTGTAAGGCACAGGAGGGAAATTGCAGCAGACCTAAATTCAAACCCAAGTTCAATTTGCTCTGGAAATATGACAGTACAGTAAGGTGCACTAAAATATGACAAGTCTTGCTAAGGGGGGCAGCAGATTTACGCACTCCCTGGGCACACTGTAAAAATTTAGGCGAGGGCAGAAAATCCACAAATCAAAGCGAGTATGGCTGCCACTCACGGTAATAAGTACGCTTTCATAAGCTTTCTAAATGGCAGCAGTCTTCAGGCTTTAATTGAATCAGTTGTGTTTGGAAGAGTACTCAAGGGGGCAATGAAGAGCTCTATGTCTAAACCTGTGGTATGGAATCAAGTCGGATTTTCCGGAAAATGGCTGTTGGAGGGCTAGCAGGAATGGGAATTGCAGTGGAAAAACTATTCTGATTTCATTAAAAGAAATAAAACATTGATTAGGTCTGAACTGATTCAAGATTCATTCAATAATTTACTGATTCACCAGTTAATTGATTCATTAGTTCTTTTGGAATAAAAGTCCATTCACATCAAGGATGATGACATTAATGATACAGATGGCGTTTTTAAAATCACAGAGGAATAGCTCACACAAAACTATGATTTTGCGGGAATTAGTTAAAAAAAAGCTGATGGATGATTAAAAGAAACAGCAAATCACATTTAAATAAGGTAAACCTGTTGCCTTAACATTATTATGTAAAGAAACCATGTGCATGATTATAAAAATTAAGTTGAGTCAACATAACAGTTTCAACAGGTTTACTCAGTTTTTTTTGCCATGTTTAAGGCATTAGCCCTATCATCCACCTGGCGTAATAAGGCGAACGAAGTGTATGGCACGATTTCTTGCTATTTTTAGACCAGCACAATTGTAATTTCACATTTTGTGCAACAACTAAATAGCAAATCCATTTGTGTCACTTTGTGGACTTTGTGGATGTGCTGGTCTGAAAAGGAGGTGTGGCGCGTTCCTATTTTGAGAAACAGAAATAGAATGTCCAGCGCAAGTGTGTTAAGGCCGGCTCACACTGTGAGATTTTTTTATAATCCTGAACGATTGCATCATGTCAGACTGCACAAACATGGCTTTCATGTCACACTGTATGATCTCAGCCATCATAAAGTCAGACTGAACGACAATGAAATTGCACCAAACATGGAGGAAAACGCTCCTGGAGTTTGATGTCATAGACCCGCAACACTTTCACTGTCTCGCGTTCTGAAATGATTCCTCACAGCAAATGTAAACAAACTGTAGCAGCAATTTTGCACACAGCGTGTCTCAATAACCAAACCAGGAAGTAAAAAACTGTTTTGATTTTTTCCTTGCTGTCATTTGAATTGTCGCATGAATCGCGTCATCAAATTCAGAGCTCCTATTGATTTCCCAAATTTGTCTCAGATGACAAAATCGCGGCTGAAATCTCACAGTGTGAGCAGGGCTTTAGTTTTGCACCTAAGCGGGTCCAAATGCTTACACATTGCTTAATGCATACAGAATTTACAGCAAAACACAAATATCTTTACATATGAAAAAAATAAAGGATTAAAATATTACAAAAATGATTATTTTCTACATAAATATAAAAACCACTGCCTCCATGCCTTCACCTGAGGGGGGCTTTTTTCAGTTTATTCATGACAATTTGCTTTTGTATAATGTTATTATTATTAGTAGTAGTATCAGTGCTACCGGATTATAGACTTTACTTGGGCCCTGGTATATTAAAAGCCGCCCAAGTATATTTAGTGACACGTTTCTTTTTACTATTATTATCATCATCCTTTTACTGTATATTGTCTCCACCTAATAAAACCAAACATCCGCAATCGATTAAGTAGTGGAAAAACCTCTCTCGTTTACCCGTTTTGTTCTGTGTGCATGAGACCTGTCAACACTCACACAATCTGACATGCTCTGCAGACCCACAGAGATGTTCCTTTTTGGTGCTTAAAAAATTTGTCCGGGAAGGTTTCTAAATTTTCTAAAGTGTCAGGCATTCGGCTTTTGCTTTCTCAAGCTGTCTTTCTTTAAAGCATTCGTTAGCATTTTTGCAGTACCTTTTTACTTACTTTTTACTTTTTTACTTACCTTAGTGTACTTTTGCTTGGCTTTACAGTCGTGAGAGCAAGAGAAACATTCAATAAATCATTCTTGAATCTAAACGACTCAGAAAAACATTACTATATAGTCGGAGAGGATGAAATGACTGGTCTAAACTGGCTGCAAAAAATATGTTCACCTTTAGTAATGGTAAATCAATGCATTTGCTTTTAATCTTTTAATTATGATCATTTTTAGATATACTCTCTGTAATTACTTCATCTGTCATTTATTTCTCATTTGCTGTATATGTTATTAATTTGATGATGTCATTAAGCTATATTACATAGGCTATTTCATATTTAAAATGCTTTGGCATTCAAGTTTGCTTTGAACTTAAATGTAATAACAAATAAAATGATTTGTTAAACATTTAATTATGTTTTGTTTGTTGCATATAGTTAACTATTTATTTTATGTGGGTAAATGGTGTGTTTTAATCCAGCTACCACCGCAAGTATATTTCAGACCTGTGAGAAGCACTGAGTATTATTTATTATTTGCATATTTACAATTTTTTTAATAAAAAACAAGTTTAGATTTGTTTATCTGTCGTGTTTTGGAGATGTATGCATCACCATATGGGACATACGAATAGGACGTGTGTTTGCATATAACTTTTTTGACCAAACTTTGTTATCATTTGCTGGAAATTAGAACTGAATATAGAAACAAAGTTTTGAAACAAATCTTTGGGCTTAAACTACATTAAATATGTAGGTTAATGGATGTCTTCAGTGGAGTGAGTTTCCATCATTTCCCTTATTCACAAAAGTAAAGAAGCAAAGTAAAGAGTAAAAGTAAAGTAAAAAGAGATTTCCATCCTTAAAATAGCACAAGTGGATTCTGACACACCCTTAATGCTTCTGCGCCGCACGCTTTAGACTTTGCGTTTAGATTGTTAAATCGAGCCAATTGCATTTACATACTGCATCAAGTAAAGGAACTAATCACTTTTTACAGTGCACACAATAAATCTGTTACCAATTTGATACTGCAGTCAAATATTGGTAGCTATTTGGTACTCAGTAGTCACACAAACAAACAAACAAACACACACACACACACACACACACACACACACACACACACACATAAATCTTATGCTGGATTCTTATTAAGGGGCCCTATCATACACACGGCGCAATGCGGCGCAAGGCAGGATGCAATTGTTGTTTGCTAGTTTCAGCTCGACAAGCAAATGCATTTGCGCTCATATGTGCGCCCATAGTCTTTCTGGTCTAAAAAAGGAGGTGTGTTGAGGCACATTGCTGGAATAGACTAGAATAGACTGTTCAATAGACCAGCTAAGAGGAGGTCTAAAGTCCAGCTCAGAGCACGTTAGTTGTGCGCCTCGCTTAAGCAATGCTTAATACACACAGGTTGTACAGCAATACGGAAATGAACAAAAATTAAAGGATTAAAATAGTACAAAAAATTTACTAGCCTACATAAATATAAAAAACACTGCCTCCATGCCTTCTTCATCTCGGGGGGCTTTTTCAGTTTATTCATGACAATTTGCTTTTGTATAATGTTATTATTATTAGCAGTATTTTTATTATATGCATATGTATATTTGTTTTATTAAAAACAAGCTTAGATTTGCCCACTTGTCAGGTTTTAGAGCAAATGGGGCATAGTATCTGTATTTGGAAATAACACACTTCGTTATTATTGTTGATTTATTTGTTTGCTGGAAATTAGAACTGAATTTAGAATTAGTTTTTAAACAAATCTTTGCGCATAACAAACAAAATTAATGATGTAGGCTAATGGATGTCTGTGCGTGCAACGGGTTTCCTAATCCATGAGAGTGAAAGTGAAAGTGAAAGTAAAGAATGAGGAGGCTCATTCTCTCATTCTCTCGCGCTGTAGATGATCTGTTTAACTGATATCCTCGCTAGTGAAGCGCTCAATTATTTCACTTACAAAGTCCGCCATGTCAATAGCAAGCGCGCTATGGCGCGATGCAACTGACTCTTAAAGAGAATGGGAGATGATTCTCTGATTGGTTTATTCTCAAAACACACCTATAACTCATTAAGAGAATGAGCTCAACCCTCTTAGACCATGCACCATGGGGCAAAGCAGAATTTTCTGTCCCTAAAATAGCAAAAGTGGATTCTGACACACCCTTAATGCTTTTGCGCCCTGCGCTTTGGACTTTGCACCTAGATCGTTAAAATAGGGCCCTAAATGCGGAATCAAGTATTCCTGTAAGTAACTTTCATACAAAGTCAATAAAAATGCATGAATAGAGGCGAATTATTGCCAGACAGTGCGGATAATGTGGAACGTGTTATGTATTTGGCACAAATGAGTGTAATCTGCATCAATCAAGTTTAAATAATTCAACTCAAGCAGAAACTTACTGTGAGGGGGAAAACATCCTGTGAGTAAGCTAGGGCTAGTGACACACCCAGCATTATTGTCCATTTAGTACTCATAAATACTCAATTTTGGAGCCCATTTCCATTCATAAGCCATTCAAAATTCATAAGTAGTCACTTTTAAAATAAAACTAGGGCTATTGATTAATAAAAAATGAGCTAATCGCATTCATGGTCTCGCAAATTTAAAATACATGATTTTACTTTAAGCATGTAGTATTGAAATAAAGAAATGAATGACAATCTAGTTTAAAAAAACAAAAGCGTCCTGATCCATCATATAGTATCATATTATCCATAAAACAATGATATGGCTGCAATGACAGCAAGAAGCTGTGGACAAACCTTATCAAACGATTAGTTTGCGTTTAAGAAATATTAACAGGTTAACATCGACAGCCCTAAACACACACACAAGCAGCCATTTAGCTCTCAAGTACTAAAAAATGTTTATATTAAATTGGAAAATTTAATTAAATGTCATTTACCTTCAAATTGTATAATACTTATGGCAGGGTCAGATTTACAACACTTAAAATATTTAACTATCGAATGATTTATACTGTTGAATTTTGTTATAAATTTAACCCTTCCATTTTAGTTCATTTTATTTGAAACAATAACGAGGGCATTAAAAAAAAGATGCCGGTTTGGTACTCACAAGTAGCAGGCTTGTTGCAGTTGTGACCGTGTCGGAAGTACTGCGGGTTCTCGATCACCGGAATGCGAGTCATGCCTATCACCACAGCATCTGGCCCGGCGTCCAGTGTACACGGGGTTATGATGCCATGATTGACGTGATGGAGAGGACTGGCAGAGTCTTCTTCACCACTGATCACAGCCACAGGTCCTGCAGAGAGAGAGAAAAAAAAGAGAGCCATCACACAAAATGACAATGGTTGCTTAATAGAAAATGAATGCAGCATAATACATCTGAGAGGGGGGAAAAAAGCAGGGCAGGCTCATTTGTCAGAATAAACGTTATCTCTTTGAGCTCTTCTCTGTCATTTGGTCACACATTAACTGCCTCAGTCTGATTCAACCCCAGAAGCCTCAGCTGTCATGGCTCCCGGCCACCGTAAACACCAAGATTCCCAAAGTCCCATCATCGCCTCATTTAGCGGCGTCAACAAAAATACACCCACACTCAGTTTCAGGCGTCCTGGCTGCCAACTGATAAATGGCAGGGCTTCACAATCAAGACGGGGCGATGTGAGAGGGTTTCGGGACAACTTCAATGAAGCAGCATTTGTGTCATTCGTTTTTGCCATTGTAATGATCCCAAAATAAAATAAAGTAAAATGGAAAAAAGGAAAATTAATTCTGTGATAGTTTAAATATAGGATACAATTTAACAATTTAAATGTTATAAATATTTGACAGTTTAATATTTTAATAATGTTGTAAATGTGATCCTGCCATAAGCAGTTACGAGTTACGCAAGTTACGTAAAATTACTTTTATAAGTAATGCATTACTTAAAAAAATTACGTAATAACGTTACTTTTTAGTTAACTTAAGAGTTTTTTTTTTATAATTTGCTGAATTAAAATAAATGTAGTCACATTGAAGAAAAGGAAAAACCAACACAATCTCATGACAATTCGTAACTTTTTGATTTAGTGGCCGATTCATATGAATTTGTACAATCTCATTAATACAATTTAGTCAGATTTGCTTCTCCCCCAATGACGATTGGGTTTGGGGGTGTGGGTTGGTGCCACGCCTTCTTTTTAAAAGCGTACATTTTCGTATGACTAAACTCAAAATGAATTTTGTACGAATTTGTACAAATTAGCTACTAAACTGACAAAGCGTAAAATAATTACGTTTCCTCGTGAGATCAGGCTGGGAAAAAAGGGATTGTCTCAATTGACAGTGATTTTACTTAACTTATAAGACCAAAATGACAAAAGTAGCAAACACACTGCTTTAAACTCTCATTAATCTGTTTTTACGCCATGTACAGCTCTAAGGCTAGGAAGTTCTGCGAAGATAACATTATCTTAAATCATTATTTTTTTGTATGTTTTTTTAAAGGTAAATTAAGGTGTAGGGTATATATGCAGTTGTTAAATACAGAGCTCCTCTATAAGTAAAAAAAAAGATGAAAAAAAATTCTGAAAGAAAAATTAAATCGTAACACATTACTTACCAAAAAAGTAACTAGTTACTTTTTGAGAGTAACGCAATATTGTAATTCATTACTTTCAAAAGTAACTTTCCCCAACACTGGCCATAAGTATTGTTCAATATAAAATAAAATTACGTTTCGTTAATTTTTTTTTTTCAATTTAATATAAACATGTACATCCTAAAAATGGCTGTAAATATCTTTAGATGTACCACAAATATAAAATAAAAGGGGTTTGTTTTAGTAGCTATTTTTTTTTAAACAGTATAAATATGTAAAAATTCATTCACCAATATACTGTAAATATTAAAAAAATCCATTTTACTCAAAGTACCATTTTGCTTGACAGTACAAACAGGGGTCATGGTCCACATAAAACACTCAGTGGGTAAAATTTACCCATGCACATGACTAATGTTTTCATATTGCTAAAAAACAGATTATTTCATAGCATTTAGCCACTGTCTTTAAGTAATGTGTAGATGATTATTTTTAGTCATCAACAATATCAACATAAGATCCTCCACCACTCGTGACATTTAGTGCCTCTAATACCTGTTTGACGTCCATAAATCGCCTTCTTTTAGCCATTGTGACTAAAACTGATTAGCAGTATTTCAGTGGGAGAAAGGTGTTGCTTAGCAACATAAAATGCAAAAAAAATAAGAATAATACGGATTAAAATTAAGCCAGTATATGCTGTAGGTAAATTTGACTTGCTGGCATTTATAGGTACAAATGCACAGTTTTGTCAGTGACTGGGAGACTTTGAATATATGAATATGTATGTGTTATAGACATTGGACAATTGTGGTTTTAGTTGTAAGCATACTTTAAATACAGTGATAAATACAAAACATTTGTTATACAATTTAAGATAATTAGCCTTCCTGTAACATTTTAATTCTTTAAAAGAAATTCCTAAGTATTGTTTAATGGAGAGAGGATTTTCTACAACACATTTTTAAACATAATAGATTTTTGTATTTCCCATGGTGACAGTGCATAATAATTATAGACTGTAAGAGAATATAGCATTGGAACTACGACACTCAAAAAATTACTTTTGCTGCTTGTTCAAACTACTTATTTAATGTGTTAAACCACCACAATTCTTAAGTTTTTTTTTTGGGCCAACTTAAATGTTTTATGTTCAATCCACCTTAAATTAATACAAACAAGTCAGTTAACTTAATCTATTTGGGTTGGGACAACATGAAGGAATTGTGTGGAACCCTGCAATTTTTACAGTGTACTAGAAAGGTCATAGCAGTAATTCTGATACAAGTCGTCATATTGTTGTGTTATATTTACATTCAGAGCTTCTATTAAGATATTAGAATTAAGTTTTGAATGTCTGTCATCATATTTTATGAAGTCTTTACCCTGAAAATGTGATACTTTTCATAATACAGCCTATAAATGTGTATGCACTTTCACTTCACAAGAGAGCAATTTCATTAGTTTTGAAAGACATACTTAAAGTGAAGATTTGATTTTGCTATCAGAAAGTTATCATTATGTTAGCAAGAAGTTGCTTGGCAACAGAGGCACACATATTCAAAGCTGATTCAAAGGCACGGAGTAAAGTACTAAAAAATCATTCATTGGATTTACTACATTTTTTTAGGGTAAGTGCTTGCAACTATTTATATGGGCTGAATTTAAACAAACAAATTAAGTTGAACATTACTAAATTTAATTTGTTTATTTAAATTCAGCCCATATAAATTGTTTGCAACCACTTACCTTAAAAAAATTGTAAATAAAATGTATTATTTTTTCCATGTAACACTGAAATCCATGTGGGCATTTTGGTGCTATGTAGTTTAAGGTAGAAAATAATCAGAACTCTTGTGCGTTTTGTAATTGAACAAAGTTATTGAATTATACAATTTAAAAATGGTCAAATTGACTACCTCGTTATTTCTAAGGGTAAAGTGCAATTTAAAGACTTAAATAGTTAATCGTGTCTTATATGAACATGTGTTGCATTTATTTTCTCCAGGTTTTTGTTATAGTTATAGTATATGTTGTAAGCACCATTCAATGTAAAAATTAAAAACTTAAAACAACTGCTTTCAACAGATCAAATCATTTTCAGAAACACATATATTATGTTTAAAATTTAAAAACCAATTGATATAAACACCCCCCCCAAAAGTTCATTTAAGTTTTGCTGTGTATCAAATTGTGTATAAAAAGTCTACTTTAAAGTAAAGATATTAGTTAAAGGATAATTTTTATATGGGGTATTATGAAAACAAAACAAAAAAAAAAACATTAAACAAGACTAATAACCTTGATTTATTAACTTATTAACAGATTATTCCCTAATTCGCCATTATTTATGTACTTACATTGTAGTTGCCCATTGACAAACTATACAAAAAACTATAGATCTCTTGAAAGATTTGTTTGGATGAATCTAGAGACAAACAATATTTTTATTAACATGAAAATTAACTTTATTTTGGAGGGTTAGCCTCCATTTTGCATCCTAGAATTAGGAAGTTGAAAGCCTCATGTGACACGAATTCAATCCATTCCTTTTTTTCTTTTCTTGAAATCTTTTATTTGGTTGTTTGCTTGCATGTCATTGAGAAATTAAACACGGATAACATATAGAAAATTACTTATAAAAGGAAAATGGCCACTATGAACTTCAGCAACTATAGTTGCCGGTGGGCTTAAGTGGGTTAATGGGGCTAATTATATTGACACAAATCGTTTCTAAAAAACATTTTAAACTGCAGAAGAAAAAATAACATGTTGTGAACATGTTCTTGGTCTGTTAAAGATCACTTGGGAAATATTTGAAAAAAGAATACAAAATTTTACAGGAGGGCGAATAATTTTGACTTCAGCTGTTATCAGACAAAGAAGAACGTTCTGTAAAATAAATGTGAACTTGATAAAACGCAGATGACAAGAGGAGGAAGTCCTGTAGAAGCTCAATGGCTCGCTCCCCATTTTCTGTTCGGCTGCTTAAACAAATTGTTTCCTGCATTTTATTGATGGAGTTCCTAAGTCGAAACGCCAGAAGGCAAACAGCGAGCGAATGCGATCTTCAATTCACCATGCCAGCTGTATAATAGGATTCTGAAAGTGCTATTTGATATGCTTTGTGTATTTATTTTGAAGCGCATTAGCAGCTGCGTCTGACTTTTGCGCTTCTCTAAGTATAACCTGGAGATATTACGGAGGAATTTTAAAGAGTGCTGTTACTCTTAAGTTGAATATGCAATCATTTTAAATGCAACTTTAAGTAAAAACTGAGCTAATGAAAAATATCACTTCATTTTGTGAATGAAGTGAATAATTTCTGGAGAAGGACCATTATTATTAGATTCTTATTATAGTAATATTAATCATTATTATAACATGAATCATTATATTATCAAACATTTTTATTTTCCATAATTTTCCATAATTTTATGAAATCATAACAATATTTAATAATGTAAATTATATGTAATAATAATGTAATGTATGTAATTATTAATGTAATAATAATGTAGTATTCAAATTTTATTAGTTAAATACTATATAATAATAATAATAATAATAATAATAATTATTATTATTATTATTATTATTATTATTATTATTATTATTATTATTATTATTATTATTATTGTGCATGTAATGATATTAATAAAAATTTATTGTATGAATTTATCAATGTAATAATAGTATAAAACTATAATTTTATTAGTTAAATACTACAAAATATATAGGCGACACAGTGGTGCAGTAGGTAGTGCTGTCGCCTCACAGCAAGAACGTTGCTGGGTCGCAGGTTCGAACCTCGGCTGGGCTGGGTCAGTTGGCGTTTCTGTGCGGAGTTTGCATGTTCTCCCTGCATTCGCGTGGGTTTCCTCTGGGTGCTCCGTTTCCCCCACAGTCCAAAGACATGCGGTACAGGTAAATTGGGTAGGCTAAATTGTCCGTAGTGTATGAGTGTGAATGAGTTAGTGAATGTTTCCCAGAGATGGGTTGCGACTGGAAGGGCATCTGCTGCGTAAAATCGTGCTGGATAAGTTGGTGTTTCATTCCGCTGTGGCGACCCCAGATTAATAAAGGGACTAAGCCGCCAACAAAATGAATGAATATGTATATATATATTAGCTGCAATTGTAAGCTAATGTTTATAATTATTTTAGAAACCATATATTTCCACAGCAGTCTACTTAAACATTGTATTACAGAAAAAAATATTAATTTAATAAAAATATCAATAATGTAATTATAATAATAATAATGCAATGTATGTAATTATTAATGTAATTTTGTAATGCTATAATTTGATTAGCTAAATACTATATAATAATAATAATAATAATAATAATAATAATAATAATAATAATAATAAT
>CAIGQZ010033231.1:9584432-9601125 GCA_903798205.1 Danio tinwini
TACTACCACTACTACTACTGCCACTGCTACTACTTTTACTACCACTACTACTACTACTACTACTACTACTACTACTATTAATTCAAATCAATTTAATTCATGTTTATTTATACAGCGCTTTTACAATGTAGATTGTGTCAAAGAATCTTAACATAGTTCAAGTAAAGTCCAGATTTCATAGTTGAAGTTCAGTTTAGTTTAGTTCAGTGTGGTTTAAATTTCATTGCTGAAAGTTCAGTACTACTACCACTACTACTATGACGACTACTACTACAACAACAACTACTACTACTACTACTACTACTACTACTACTACTACCACTACTACTACTACTACTACTACTACTACTACTACTGCTGCTGCTGCTGCTGCTGCTGCTGCTACTACTGCTGCTGCTGCTGCTACCACTACTACTACTACTACTAGTACTACTGCTGCTGTTGCTGCTGCTGCTGCTACTACTGCTGCTGCTGCTACCACTACTACCACTACTACTACTACTAGTTCATTTCAGTCTTTTAGGAGTTGTGTCTAATCTTTCTCAATGAGCATGAGCAAATGGGTTGTGGTTTCATAGTGTCACATTGCAGTTAGCTTTATTTCACATGACTTTTCAAGCCAACACTATGGATTTTTTTTTCTGGCCACACCAAACTAATTATTTCCTTGCCACATTTTTTAAATAATGTGTCAAAACCTGTATTCACCTTCTATAAAAATCCAATCACAAAAAAATGGTCAACACAGAGTCTAAAGCAAATATAGCTGTATACATACACTTTTTATTCAACAAAAATGTTTTTTAGAAAAACAATTGACAACAATAAAAAAGTATTCTCATGTATCTAAAACTATGCACAGTGGTCTGCCCAGGCTGAATGTCCCAGATCACCAGTTAACTACATATAAATGGGAAGTTAATCTCATATTAAAGCAATGTTATTGTAAAAAAAGGGTAATAATTAAACAATATTAACAAAAATAACAAAGTGAAAGAAATCTAGTGAAAAACATTCCATATGACAAGGATGATCGAGCAAACAGTTAACATTAGGCCCATTTAATAATCTGTTCAAAGAATGGTTAAAGCGAAAGGGTCAACCTGCTTACAAAGAATCATAAGTTCTTGAAAGTAGCAGGACTGTGGATGCACGAGCATATTTTTCTAGTCTATTTCAAAGAGAACCAATTGCACCAATTGCGTTTCCAGGCATGGTTGCTTTTTGCAAGGAAACAAGAGCGCGCGACACTAAAGCCCTCGTCAGTGAGTGATGATGGCCTGTCTCATCGTGCATGTGATCGCCCTCTCATTCATTATTCACCTGCTTTCTTTTGCTCGCGCGAACAGTTAATTTTGTCAGTCATGCTGCTTCTCGATTCTAAGATCACATTTGCATGCATATTGACAAACGGTCATAAACAAACATTCTAATCTTTAGTGACTAGCCAGCGCTGACTATTTAAAAAATATTTTAAGTCAAAGTGGCTGGTGGGGGCAGCTGTCTAACCCCCAACAGCAGAAATCTACCTGCATTTGGCGGGTTGCCGGGTGTTAATGTCAAGCCCTATTACTACTGCTACGACTACCACTACTACTACTACCACCACTACCACTACAACTACTACTACCACTACCACTACTACTACTACTACTGAACGCAGAAGGAAAATAGCCGGAAAGAGCATGTTCATGTTTAGAACACGCTGACAAGAGATGTCTACTCCGACCAATCAGACACATTCACATCCGTGCTGTGTATAAAAAAAAGCATATGAATACAGAACTTTTCCAGACACATTTAGCTGCTAGTTGTTAGTCAGATAACGTTTCTATATTCCTTCTTACGGCAACTGTTGAAAAAAAAAGGATCGATAAATTCTTATAATAAACCTCTGTGACTTTAGCTGGAAGCTCTGCGTTCAGATGCGTGACATGTGTGCATGTGAAGGAGCGCTGCTAAAGTTTTAAATCAAAGTGAAACCATTAAGAAAAAGACTGATCCCCTTCATGTTTAATACAAACACTGCCTTTTAGAGCTCATTTTGGAATGGTTGTGTGAATGGAAAAGTTCTGGGAAAATTCCGGACAGTCCTTGCCTGTGTAAACAGCACATATTTGACTTTATTGCATACATTTTTGGGATATTTACTGGTATCACTGTGTGAAAGGGGCTATTGATGATGCACAGTATTTGTGCATGTACATTACTATTGTGTGTAACTGTTTAACTATATAACTATTGAATGCATTTGAACATTTTATGAACTTAAAACTTTTTTTACGTTAAAATGTTTTTTATTTGATTGCTAAAATGAAATGCACTTTAATATCATCTATATAGGGAGAGAAAATTCAACTTTTGTTATGATAATTAAAGTCTAATCAAATTATAATTTACTATAGCTGAGGCTCTGTATTCACCTTCTATTAAAATCCAATCACAAAAAAATGGTCAACACAGAGTCTAAAATTAGATTGCGATCTAAATTTGATCAGATGGGCCTGAACAAAGGAGATCACGAGATGCATTAGAATACTTGTTAGTGCCAGGTGGAAGCAGTATTGTGTCTTTCTGAACATTTATCATGAAATCATTGAAGGTACATCTTGATACCAGGTGGAAACAAGGGCTGAGATTATTTTGGTCTCAAACAGAGCAACGCGCTTTGCAGCAGTGTGTCCTACCCGAGGATTTTGCTGAGCGAGGAACATGTCAGCAGTGTAGGTGTGTGAGTCTTCGCACGTTGTTGAGATTCACACATTCGGAGCCTTCCACGGTATATAACGAATGCACATGCGAGCATCTCACATAGATGTGCCAACAGTGTGTTAACATGAGCAGGTTTGATCCCATGTCGTCTTCGGTCTGCTTTTCACATTGCGCTTTGTACAGGAGACCTTGAGAGAAGGAAACCGGGCATGTCAGTGTCAGAGAGAGTTAACAGGAAAGCAGACGGCATGTTTGTTTGATGCGAACAACGACAATATGGATGGATTAAATTTCTTCAATATCATTCTGCCAGGGAAATGCTGAAATTCATCTTTTCACAGGCTTTCGTTTACTGTACATGATCCATGAATGCCTGCGAAATGGTGGATCTTCAAAGATGTTGCCTGTCATCTGATTAATATCTAAAATACAATTTTGCTGTCACAAAAGATGCATTTCCATTACAAATGTGCAACAAACTTTAGCAAAATGTGACTAAAAATGAATTATGTCAATTTGTGATAAGTCATTGGAAAAATCATGGCAACAGATTTGCTTACAATACTTTGCAGCCATTACACTAGCCTCTATTTATAATAGGAGACATATTGTATTACATACATTGGATTCAGTTTCTGAATGAATAAACAATTCATATAATAGACTAAGAATTGCACAGTAATTATTGCTCCAAAGCAATGTTCTACAAATATTTCCGTCTTTCGGATGAGATGTTAAATCGAGGTCCTGATTCTTTTGTGGTCATTAAAAAAAGAGTAAGGGTGTAACCCCACACTGAACTGCCTATTTTACTATCTCTACACTCTCCCTATAGCTGGTGTGTGGTGAGCGCACTGGCGCCGTTGTCCTGCGGCTGCCATCACATCATCCAAGTGGATGCTGCACACTGGTGGTGGTGTGGAGAGACCCCCGTCATGATTGTGAAGCACTTTAGGTGTATGTCCATACACAATAAATGCGCTAAATAAATACACATTACATTACAAATAAACCCAAATCCATGTTTTACAGCAGTAGTCCCCAACCTTTATATCACTGCTGACCGGTCATCAACACTTGACAATTTTACTTCGGACCGGGGGTGAGGGTGGTGGTTTGTAGGTTGCTAGGCTACTATCAACCTTTTGTCAGAGGATGACAAGCTGACAAAACATTGCTGTCACTCTGATACAAGTTTTATTTATGGAGAAAATTACAAAGCACTGCAGTGTTTGGATGTTCTGTGTTTGATAATTAGTCTAACACAATGTGTATATTCCATACAAGCTGAAGCTGAACAGTCAGTTCTTGTCACATGACTCGCGGTGCGCTCCTGGCATTCATTCAACTGTGTGCGTCTGGAAGGGGCGGGCGTGCAACGCTACTTGTGCGCAAGCCATGCACCTCCATTGGAAAAAACAAACTTGTGCATACACTGGAAAACACGCAATAGGCAAACGGCCCCTAAAAGGTCGCCGTCATTCGCGATCTCCATCAGTTGATCTTCTTGCAAAAACATGCTGGATTCACCTGATTTGTTGTTGCTGATCTACTCCTTGGCAGTTCGCGGGTCCTTCACTGGGCCTTTCCACATAGAAACTTTCAAAGACGTCTGTTTCTTAATTTTGCTGCTTGTGGGTTAAATTTGTGACCGAGATGTAAGTGAGAGAATACGGTCATTATTCAAAATAAAAGATTTTTCAAAATAAAAGATCGGTTAGACTCAGATAATAAATAAAACGGAAACAATTAATGATGTCTTATGCGGCCCGGTACCAATTGATCCGGTTGAGGACCACTATTTACAGAATGTTTATGTGACTTTTATGTACGCTACACTGTAAAAATATGACAAAAAGTCATGACAACATTTTTTTGTTGTGTTATTTTAACAATTTTTAATCAGTTAAAGTAACAGTTAACTAGGTTTCAACAAATTTGTTTCAAAATAAAAAGTTTAACTATATATATTATAGGTGGGCATAGATACTTTTTAAATCTAGATTAAACTCACTGTAATCTTGGAATTAATCTAGATTAATCTAGATTAAAATGGCTCATTTGAATTCTGCCGAAGGCATTCAGAATATGTGTGCTTCACAACAATGCTTAAAAGTCTTTGAGAACGGGTTTCTCTAGCCAGGTGCGCATTAGACCAGGGGCTCATCTCCTGTTTCCAAAATGCATCACAAACTGCTTAAGAATCTGTTCTACTATGATAATTGGTGATGAAAATAAATGATGTTCAATAAAATGCACTTGTGTTTAGTAACGGTTTATTCAGTTAAACATTAATTTTGAACTGTAGACCTACAAAAGCTTGAAACAGCGATTTTTGATTACCTTTAACTGACTAAAGTCATAACTGAACTAAACAGAAATGGAATTAAGACGTGGAGTATGCATATATTAGTGGCATTATTAAAGTAAACACCGCATTCAAACTATTACTGTCATGTAGGACTTTTCGCCATATTTTCCAACAAGATCCACATGCGCGGCTGTCAGTAAAGGGCCGCACACACGCAAACACACACACACACACACACATTGCGAAATGCAAAAGATTTTTTATTTCCATTCGACGTGCTTTATTAAATTCCATAACACTCTCACCAGTCCTTACTCCTTATTTGCGTCTAATACCTCAGTTTGTCATGGGGGCATGAATGAAATGTTCATAAGTTAAAGTGAAACTCCCGAACTCTAGGTAAAGTCATCCAAAATTACAGGAAACTCTTACATGAAAGCACTTCACGTAAACACCTTAATTATATTATTGTCTTTTAAGGCAATTAACTAGACTCCAGATCGTCACCTTGGAATAATAAGGTTATATCTGACATTTTTGTCAAAATTTAGTTATTGACATATTCTTATTAAATGACAACTTATTTACATTATGGGATGTTTTTTATAAGTTGTTTACATTTTAAGTCTTTGTATTTAAAAAAAAAAAAAAAAAAAAAACAAATGTTACACACATACTGTTTGCTATGGAATGCAAAAACTCAATATCTCAAAATCATTTAGAACGCAGACAGAACCTTAAAATTCCAAAGTGATGAGATGTCCATGTAAGCGTAGTCAGTAGTGTCTTCAAAGTAAGTGAAAGATCCAGAAGAGCATCCTGCTGATTTGAATCAGAAGGGTACTTTTTTTGTCAGGCGGCTCACCGGTCAGGTATACACCCGCAATAAAATATCAAGCTGAAAGTCATCATAGCTTGCGTAGAATAGACCCAGCTACCAAACCAATTTTAAAAATAGATTCTCGCATTAACGTAGCACGTTGATGCCTATCATTTTTTTAGATTGTGTTTAGATTGCAAAATATTTCTTTCAAATTAGCTGAAAAAACCTAATGTGATATATGTGCATTTTTGTTTGTGCATCGATTCACTTTGCACATTTTGAAGGGTAATGGAAATGCATAGTTGCCCTTCTTCATGTATGTAAACAGCTAAAGGTTGGTTCTTATTATGAAGGCGTTTTAGTTTTGTGCTTGTGTCCTTTATCTTGCTAATGTGTGTATATCAGAGGGTGCAAGTGTGTGTGTCTGATTGATTTATGTCTGCAGAGATTTGGTCACTGTGTATTGCATTTGCTTCTTCATTTGTCCCTTCAGGCGAAGCGTACGGCCATACTGTCCTTCCCCTTCAGCTCCACGGGCGTTTATACAGCTATAAACAAAATGCACATTGAATGTTGTGCCTATGACCTACTTTGTTAAGGACCATAAAGATGACAGACTGCCTTTATGCCCCTGCCGGTTTTTCATTGTTCGGTTCGGGTGCTGGTGCTGGCATGAGATATTAATGCTTCCTGTACCGGGACTTTGTTTTGTTGACTAGCACAGGTGCTAACATTGTTTTATGACATAGGAAGCTAATCATGCCATTGTTGATTTGTGCTGGAAGAATAGTGTGTCCCGAGACATGCTGTGAATGAAAGAAATGACTGAAAAAGGCATATGAAATAGCATTAGTATTGTGAACTAGCGGTTAGCGTAAATCACTTGAGTTTGATGTCAAATTTGAGTTAGATTGCCATGAAATTGACTAGCCTAGATGTTATTTGTTCGGTTTATAACAAATGAAGCTAATTATGCTGTTGTTGATTTGTGCTGGAAGCTTTTTGAGACATCCTATAAAGAAATACAAGTTCTAAAATGGGGCATATACAGTATAAACTGTGGCTTAGCAGTTAGCATATAGCATTGTTACAATTTAAAAAAAATAATAATGTTAATGATGTTAACATTTACATAGTGCTAAAATTGCTCCATAGAGAGTAAACTATACTATTGTTGATGTGTGAACTGTGGTTTAGCAGTTAGCATGTAGTATTTGAGTTTAGCTTGCTAATTTGAGTCTGGACATCATATACGTATTTAGTGCAGGTGTTAACCGGAAGCTAATCATGTCATTGTTTGTTTTTGGTGGAATATTATGTTATGTGATGATGTAAAACAAATGTCAATAATTTTAGTCTAAAATATGTATTAAAACTGTGGCTTAGTGGTTAGAATAAAGTATTTGAGTTTAATTTAATAAATGGAGACTGGATAATATAAAATATTGGTTAGCACAGGTGCTAACATAATGACTAGGAGCTGATCATGTTATTGTTAATTTGTGGAGAAAGCATAGTGTGTACAGAGACATTCTGTGAATGAAAGAAATTACTGAAAAAGACATATTAAATAGAATTAGTAATGTGAACTAGCGTTTAGCTTAAATCACTTGAGTTTGATGCCAAATTTGAGTTAGATTGCCATGAAATTGACTAGCCTAGATGTTAATGTTGTTTCGGTATATAACAAATAAAGCTAATCATAATATTGTTGATTTGTGCTGTAAAAATTTTGTAAACATGACATCCTATAAAGAAAAAAAAAGTTCTATAATGGGGCATATAGAAACTGCGGCTTAGCAGTTAGCATGTAAGTTGAGTTAACCGTGAGGGAATGCTGTTAATATTGGGAAAATATTAATGTTAATAATGTTAACATTTTCGTAGTGCTAAAATTGTTTTATAGAGAGTAAACTAGCAGTTAGCATGTAGTATTTGAGTGTAGCTTGCTAATTTGAGTCTGGATATATAAGTAGTTAGCACAGGTGCTAACCAGAAGCTAATCATATCATTGTTCATGTGTGGTGGAAGAATATGAGGAATTTCGGTCTAAAATATGTATTAAAACTGTGGCTTAGTGGTTAGAATATAGTATTTGAGTTTAGCTTGCTAATTGGAATCCGGATAATAAAAAATTGGTTAGCACAAGACTAGGAGCCCTGCTGAAAAATCCAGCTTAAACCAGCCTAAGACAGTTGGGTGGTTTTAGCTGGTCGACCAGCCTGGTTTCAGAGGGGTTTTGGCCATTTCCAGGCTGGTGTCCAGCCATTTCCAGCCTGGTCTTAGCTGGTCAGGCTGGAAAATGACCAGCTTAAACCAGCTAAAACCAACTTGACCAGCCTGGTTTAAGCTGGACATAGCTGGTTTTGGCTTGTCAAGCTGGTTTTAGCTGGTCAACTCTCAGCCTGAGCAGCTAAGACCAGGCTGGAAATGGCTGGAAACCAGCCTGGAAATGGCCAAAACCCCTCTAAAACCACGCTGGTTGACCAGCTAAAACCAGCCAACCAGTTTGGGCTGGTTTAAGCTGGATTTTTCAGCAGGGAGCTAATCATGTTATTGTTAATTTGTGAAGAAAGAATATTATATTCTTTGAATGTTGATTGTTGATTGTTATATTAAAATATTGTGTTAAAAATATGCATCTAAGCTGTGGCATAATGGGTAACACTGTTCAGCTTGCAAATTAGAGACTGACTGTTTATAAAGATTACAACACACGTTTTTTCACTAAATTTCACACATGTAAGGTATAATTTGTGTTCATAACTCTCTCTAAAATATCTGAACCTGAATATGAGCATTAATAAAAGTAGCTTATGCTTAGACAAAGTGTAAAGTGTTGAGAATGAGCATAACTAATGCATATTAAAAGGGGCGATGAGTCTTTAGTTCACCAGAGGCTCCAGGTGCTGTTGTGTTATTAATCTATTTCACAGAGATAAAATTGTGATAACCGGTGAGCTGCTGTTTTCAAAGTATTTGCACATTTCTATGTCTCATTCTGAGCAAGCGGGCTGTTTATTACTTAAGGAGGCACTCTATGAAAAATTCTTCCTCATAATCGCTCCATTTTTCCTCTGCGCTTGTCACTGTGGTGGGGTTTCCTCGCTGAAGAGGAAATAAGCAGCAAATGAGGTCTATTAGGCACTTTCTGAGAATACGACACACTTTAGTGTTCCATCACTAAAAGAAACATTAAATACCAAAAGTTTTTAGTTTTTTTTTTCTGTGAGAAATGAAACATTTTATATGATGGAATTAATCTTTTGTGAACAGCTAGTTTTAATATAATTCTAGTAATGAGTTCTAAACTTTAATACTGTACATATGAAATATACACTCACCGGCCACTTTATTAGGTACACCTTACTAGTACCAGGTTGGACCCCCTTTTGCCTTCAGAACTGCCTTAATCCTTCGTGGCATAGATTTAACAAGGTACTTGAAATATTCCTCAGAGGTTTTGGTCCATATTGACATGATAGCATCATGCAGTTGCTGCAGATTTGTCCTCCACATCCTAAAGGTGCTCTATTGGATTGATATTTGGTGATCTGGCCATTTGAGTACAGTGAACTCATTGTCATGTTCAGGAAACCAGTCTGAGATGATTCACGCTTTATGACATGGTGCGTTATCCTGCTGGAAGTAGCCATAAGAAGAGGGGTACACTGTGGTCATAAAGGGATGGACATGGTCAGCAACAATACTCAGGTAGGCTGTAGTGTTGACACAATGCTCAATTGATACTAACAGGCCCAAAGAAAATATCAGAAAATATTGCCCACACCATTACACCACCACCAGCCTGAACCGTTGATACAAGGCAGGATGGATCCATGCTTTCATGTTGTTGACTCCAAATTCTGACCCTACCATTCGAATGTCCCAGCAGAAATCGAGACTTATCAGACCAGGCAATGTTTTCCCAATCTTCTATTGTTCAATTTTGGTGAGCCTGTGCAAATTGTAGCCTCAGTTTCCTGTTAAATCACCTTTCTTGCCCATTCTGATGCTTTGGTTTAAGCTGCAGCAAATCGTCTTGACCATGTCTACATGCCATGTGATTGGCTGATTAGAAATTTGTTTTAACAAGCAGTTGGACAGGTGTACCTAATAAAGTTATATATATATATATATAATAAATACATTACATGTAATAAAATGTGTACATATGTATTATGAAGTGTACGTATAAATATACACATTTATATTTTTACTATTTACTAATATATGAGTGCAAATCATTTTTGTTAATTAGCCATTTTTTGGATTTCATACAAATCTCCTTCTCCAAACTGAAATGAATAAAACTCCTTCCAGGTCCCAGCTCTTGCATGTTTACGGCTCTTTGAAGCACCACATTTTTTCACCCCCAAGGTCTGTTTTTTTTTTTTTCTTCTTTCCCTCACTATGTTTGAGGATATTTTGTGCAAATAATGTTTGAGTCCAGACATGCCTACCGAGATGCAATTGAAGAGGCTTTTCTTGGAGAAAAGTGGAGAGATGAAGACGGCATTGTTGTTGTCTGCCTTGCAGGCAATCAGAGCACCGGGGAGCCGATTCACTGTGTTCATATTCTCTGTTTACCCAACAAAAGAGTTTTGTCATTGCCGCTGACACCCAGGGCCACCACTGATATATCTGGACGATTCGCAAATCAGGGAAAGAAGAAAAGCAACCGACTTGAGGCCATTACGCAGCTTTGCACAGGAATGAGCAGAAGAGACAGTACAATTACGTCCATGGGAAGAGGCTGGGGTGTTTTTGATATGACTCTACCACTTCCAATCAGGCTCATATGCTCAGATTCTTTAGTGGGTTGATGTCAAGGAAAGAAATTTGTTTATACTACTAAAAAAACACATATTAATAATAATAATAATAATAATAATAATAATAATAATAATAATAATAATTCATTTTATATAGCCTTTTTTTTGTTGGACACTCAAGGTGCTTTACTCATTGTGGGAATCTCTTTATCCACCACCTGTGTGCAGCATCCACATGGATGACATGACAGCAGCCATATTCCGCCAGACTCCACACCACACACCAGCTTATTGGTGGAGAGGAGACAGAGTGATGAAGCCAATTATGATATGGGGATGGTTAGGAGGCCATGATGGACAGAGGCCAGTGGGAAAATTTGGCCAGGAAGCTGGGGTTAAATCCCTACTCTTTTTCGGAGGACATCCTGGTATTTTTTTTAATGACCACAGAGAGTCAGGACCTCAATTTAACGTCTCATCTGATAGTCTCACTGAGCAGTATATAGTCCCAATCAGTATACTGGAGCGTTAGGACCCGCACAGACTGCAGGTTGAGCGCCCCTCGCTGGTCTCACTAACACAACTTCTGGCAGCAACCTAGCTTTCCCATGTGGTCTCCCATCCAGGTACTGACCAGGCACAGCCCTACTTAGCTTCAGTGGGCGACGATGTGAGAGTTGCAGAGAGCTAGCTGCTAAAATAATAATAATAGTATATAGCTACCTTTAAATGCTATAAAAATGCAATCACATAATGGGCAAGTATAAAATGCCTCAGAAGTATAGCTTAGCAGTTAGAATTTGAGCTTAAATGTGAACTTTTGTGTCTGAATAGCATAGCATTGGCTAACACAGGTGCTAACGTTCATGCCAGGGAGCTAATCGTGTTTATATTCCACTAATATTATTATAAAAGAATATCAACAACTTTATCTGAATATTTCTATATATTTAATATTTCTAGGCTAAAAAAAGGCACATGATATAGCTTCAGAAATGTGGCTAATCAGTTAACATAAAACACTTGTTTTGAACTTAAAAATTTGCAGGTAACATATAGCACCTGAGTTTAGCTTACAAATGTGAGTAAGGTTAACTTAAATGTTGTGCTAGCATTGTTTATAGGAAGCTAACTGCTGTTGTTTACTTGTGGTGAAAGAGTATTATACACCGTGACATGCTGCAACATATAAAAAAACTAATAGTGGGCATATAAAAAGCATCAAAACTGTGGCTTAGCATTTAGCATGCAGGACTTGAGTTATGCTCGCAAATTTGTGTCTAGATAGCATAGAAATGGGTAGCGTAGGTGCTAACATTTTATGATAATCATGCTAATCATGTTTGTATACCACTATATAAGTATAATAAATTAATAAATACCACTGTCCCTGCTGAAAAATCCAGCTTAAACCAGCTAACCATTTTAGGCTGGTTTTAGCTGGTCGACCAGCCTGGTTTTAGAGGGGTTTTGGCCATTTCCAGGCTGGTTTCCAGCCATTTCCAGCCTGGTCTTAGCTGGTCAGGCTGGGAGTTGACCAGCTAAAACCAGCTTAACCAGCCTGGTTTAAGCTGGACATAGCTGGTTTTGGCTGGTCAAGCTGGTTTTAGCTGGTTTAAGCTGGTCATTTTCCAGCCTGACCAGCTAAGACCAGGCTGAAAATGGCTAGAAACCAGCCTGGAAATGGCCAAAACACCTCTAAAACCAGGCTGGTTGACCAGCTAAAACCAGCCAACCAGCTTAGGCTGGTTTAAGCTGGATTTTTCAGCAGGGGTATAAGAGTATGTGTATACATTACAAATGTTTTGAGTCTAAAAAGGCATGTAAAATAGCATCAAAACAAGCTCATCGGTTACCACAAAGCATTTGATTTTACCTGGGAATTTAGAAGTTAGCATATAGCACTTGAGTTTAACTTACTCATGTGAGTGTGGTTAGCTTAAACTTTACTAAGACGTTGGGAGCTAACTATGCTGTTATTTACTTATGAAGAGTATTTTATCGGCATAGGTGCTACTTGCTGAAGAAGAGGAAAAAAGTACTGAGCAAATAAAAAAGCATTAAAAATAAATGTAGCTTAGCGATTAGCTTGTAGCACTTCAGTTAAACATGTTCAATTACATGTTTGTTTGTTTTGAAAACTAGGTTCCTCAATACTTTGAAGCTCTTTCTAAAATCTCTAAACCTGATTAAGAGCACTAATAAATGCAGCTAATGTTAACAGAAAAAATGTAAAGCTAACAGAGTTCACAGAAAGACTTCAGCCGCTGTTGAATTCTTAATCCATTTTGCGTGATGAAATTCTGATAATCGGTCAATATCACCACAGATATATCTGGACGATTCGCAAATCAGCGAAGGAAGAAAAGCAACCGACTTGAGGCCATTATGCAGCTTTAGACAGGAACGAGCAGAGACAGTACAATTACGGCCATAGGAAGAGGCTGGAGTGTTTTTTATATGGCTCTACCACTTCCAATCAGGCTCATATGCTTGGGAAAAGTATGAATCATCCGCTTTTGCCCGTGTCTGTAGCTGGTTTGATGTCAAGGAGAGACACTTGAGCGCACATTGGTGAGATCAGAGGAAGTAATGTGAGTAATTTATTCGTGCAGGTCTTCTTCTGTGGCTGCTTTGCATTGCAATCAGTGCACAATTGCCATAAGAGAGAAGTGGGCATGGATAGTGCCTGTTTTATCTTTTATAGCTACCCGAGATACAGCAAAGTGCTTTCAACATCAAAGCAAGCCACATCAACTTCAGGAAAATGGCATTCAGACGGCAGGGTTCAGATGCCTTTATAAACTGGATCAATCGGCCCTGTCACCTTTGCCTCAGCAGGTGTGTGTGTGTGTTTATGTGTGTGTGTGTAGTTGTACAACTACATGTTTGTGAGTTTGGACCATCAGATTGAGGACAGAGAATAAAGTAAAAACTTTTTTGTACCTTACTTTCTAGCTTCTCTTTAAAAAGCTGATAAGATTCAAGATTAAAGGTCATTGCACACTGAATCAGAAATGTGTGTATGTACAAAAACAAATTTGACATTGTGCTGTTTTGTTGAGGGGCACTTTCTAAGGGCGATTCTATTGGCCCACGCTGTTTTAGGGCCCTTTGATGCCAGGTTGTGTTGCCAACCGTAATTGAAAAAAGCAGTATAAAAATTGTTCGAAGACATGGGTCGTCAGTGTTGTGTTTATAAATGTGTCGCAACAAGGTTTTGTTTCCATTTCCCAGCGATGACAGTACAGCTCGCATATGGACCCACATGTGTGGATTACAGTGGTCTGCTAACACACAACAAATATATCTTTGTAAGGAATATTTTTTACCCGAGAGTTTTTCGCATCTGAAAACGGTGAAATCAGGATTTGCCACTCATCTTATTTTAAAAATCGACGCAAATTTGGTAAGTGTGCGAACAATGTTGTTTGTTTGTTTATTAGATTATTTAGTATCGTCAGCGGTACTCTTTCAGTTTGTAAAGACATACCTTAATCAAAATTATTTAGTTACTACGCTTACAGTAAGTTCACTACAATATTTAGACTGAAAATCCTCCATTTCCGCTGTAAATCTTGCTCTCTGAATCTGGATGCAGGTCTTATTTTCAAAAAGGATGCAGGTCCAGTTGGTGTTGATTGTCCTGTCTCCACGGATTTGATAAGTGTGTGATCAGTGTTCTTTTTTATTCAGATGGCAAAGTTATTTAGTATTGTCAGCACTACTCTTTCAGTTTTAAAGGCATACCTTAGTCAAAATGATTTCTGAAAATCCTCCACTTCCACACAGCGCTCAGATCCGCTGTAAATGCTGCTCTCTGAATCGCTGTCCCTCTCCCCTGCGCCTGTGTTTGTGCACATAATGAAACTCCCCTTTTTTATGCAAACCCTTCCCTCTTGGGTCACTCGACACTCCCACCTAAACAAAGCTGGACTCACCCACTTTTCTGATTTTTTAAAACTAGAAGTGTGAAAACACCCTGCTGAAAGGGGGGGATTTTTTTACACGTGAGCTTTTCGCATCTGGAAATGGTGAAATTCGGATTTGCCACTCGTCTTATTTGAAAAATAATGCAGTTCTAGTTGGTGTTGATTGTCCTGTCTCCACAGATTTTATAAGTGTGTGATCAGTGTTCTTTGTTTGTTTATTCAGATGGCAAAGTTAGCAGTACTCTTTCAGTTTTTAAAGACATACCTTAGTCAAAATGATTTAGTTACTACGTTTACAGTAAATTCATTACAATATTCTAGACTGAAAATCCTCCACTTCCACACAGTGCTCAGATCCGCTGTAAATGCTGCTCTCTTAATTGCTGTCCCTCTCCCCTGCACCTGTGTTTGTGCACATAATGAAACCCCCCTTTTCATGCAAACCCTTGCCTCTTTGGTCACTCGACACTCCCACCTAAACAAAGCTGGACTCACCCACTTTTTTGATTTTTAAACTAGAGGTGTGAAAACACCCTGCTGAAAAGGGGGGATTTTTTTACACGTGAGCTTTTTGCATCTGGAAATGGTGAAATTTGGATTTGCCACTTGTCTTATTTGAAAAATAATGCAGTTCCAGTTGGTGTTGATTGTCCTGTCTCCACAGATTTTATAAGTGTGTGATCAGTTTTCTTTGTTTGTTTATTCAGATGGCAAAGTTAGCAGTACTCTTTCAGTTTTTAAAGACATACCTTAGTCAAAATGATTTAGTTACTACATTTACAGTAAATTCATTACAATATTCTAGACTGAAAATCCTCCACTTCCACACAGTGCTCAGATCCGCTGTAAATGCTGCTCTCTGAATCGCTGTCCCTCTCCCTTGCACCTGTGTTTGTGCACATTATGAAACTCCCCTTTTCATGCAAACCATTGCCACTTGACACTCCCACCTAAACAAAGCTGGACTCACCCACTTTTCTGACTTTTTTAAAACTAGGGGTGTGAAAACACCCTGCTGAGACAGGGGGGCGGGTGTTCATGCCACTTAAAGCTATGGTCTCTGGTCATGATAAACTGTGTTTTCTGCTTGGATTCGTCATGAAACATAGTGTTGTAAACACAGCAAAAATATATATCTGGTCATGAGTATGAAGATAAACCTGATTTATATTGTTTTTGCTTTGATCCAAAACCATAAAATCTTGTGAGTTGTAAATGTAATGTGCTTGTAGTTTGCTTGTAATATAAGCCACACTTCAGGTTTACTTTACATACAGTTAATACTATTTAATAATGGATTACTATATAATAGTGATGGCAAATGATTTATTGTTTTATTTTAATATGTCAGCTGTTTTTTAGTAAACTAAAAATATACCGCACTTATGTCAGTCTTATGTGAACTGGTGTGAAGATGCTCAGTACAGTGAGGTGTTAATTTGGGTGTTAGTCTTCATCCAGGAATGCAGGATTTACCGTAGTTATTTTCAGCGCTAATTAACAAATGTGTGAGAACCTCCTGTAAGCGGGATTTTGTATGATAATCAGCCCAGAAAGGGGAAGCACATCATCTGTGTTTAAACAAATCAATTTGTGAGATTTTTACTGATGGCTGCAGGTATTCACTATGTTTTAGAGTTTTACAGTAATAATTCACACATAAATTAAAAGTCTGTAATTTATTTATTTAGCTTTTCAAATTTGTTTTAGAAAAATGTTGGGATGTTTAGCTGCTCATTTAATATGGATGTATTTATGGGTGGTTTTCTTTATTTTTTAAATGTATTTTTAATTAATATTTAACTATTAAATATCTTAAACATGTATAATGTTCAATTATATTTTAAATGAAACAACTAAAGCATTTATTTGTTCTCTTTCATTTTATGTTTGTGCCAAATCTAAAGACTTTTACTTATGTTAGCACTTCATTATTTATATTAAATGTAAATTTTGATTTAGTTTTTAAATATTTTATTATTTTTAATAATATTTTTATTATTTTAAAAATAATATTTTATTATTAAGTCTAATTTCTAAATATGAAATTATGGTATTATAATAAAATATAGTAAATATAATTCTGCCAAATGCATAAATTAAATTAAATTAAATTAAATTAAATTAAATTAAATTAAAT
>CAIGQZ010033231.1:9636245-9646546 GCA_903798205.1 Danio tinwini
ACACACACACACACACACACACACACACACACACACACACACACACATATACATATAGGGTGAGCCATTTATATAGATACACCTTAATAAAATGGGAATGGTTGGTGATATTAACTTCCTGTTTGTGACACATTAGTATATGTGAGGGGGCAAACTTTTCAAGATGGGTGGTGACCATGGTGGCCATTTTGAAGTCGGCCGTCTTGGATCCAACTTTTGTTTTTTTTTTCAATAAGAAAGAGGATCATTTGACACACCAAACTTATTGGGAATTTCACAAGAAAAACAATGGTGTGTGGTTTTAACGTAACTTTATTGTTTCATGAGTCATTTACACATTTCTGACCACTTATAAAATGTGTTCAACGTGCTGCCCATTGTGTTGGGTTGTCAATGCAACCCTCTTCTCCCACTCTTCACACACTGATAGCAACACCGCAGGAGAAATGCCAGCACAGGCTTCCAGTATCCGTAGTTTTAGGTGCTGCACATCTTATTGTATATCTTCACATCATAGACAATTGCCTTTAGATAACCCCAAAGATAAAAGTCTAAGGGGGTCAGATCAAGAGACCTTGGAGGCCATTCAGCCTATATTATATGTATATATATCCCAAATGATGTTTAACAGAGCAAGGACATTTTTACAGTATGTCTGATAATAATATTTCTTCTGGAGAAAGTCTTATTTGTTTTATTTAGGCTAGAATAAAAGCAGTTTTAATTTTTTTAAGAACCATTTTAAGGTCAAAATTCTTAGCCCCTTTAGGCCATATTTTTTCAATAGTCTGCAGAGCAAAACATCATCATACAATAACTTGCCTAATTACCCTAACCTGCCTATAGTTAACCTGATTGACCTATTTAAGCCTTTAAATGTCACAATAAACTGTATAGAAGTATAGAAGTTAACTTTCATCAGTGCAATTCATTTGAATTATGTATTAATTACATAATTTAACATTTAATATAACTGCCCATATTGCACTTTTTACTTGTTCTGTTTTTGATTTTAGTTTCCTCTACTCTAATGTTTTTTTTTTCTTTTGGATCTCTCCTGAAAACAGGAAGCCCTTGGAAACCAATTTGAAGCAGGCCTGTCTCTGTGTTCAAACTCGGCTAATCTATGAGAACCAAAAGACACCTATTTGTTCTCCACAGAGCTCACAATGTGTTTATTGGGTTTTTGCTGTCGAACGGAATGAATTTTAAGCTTTTCCGTCTGCACCACCTGTCAGAAAGCTCTTCTGTCCTGAGGGCTGGCAGAGTTTTAAATCGCTTAATGATCAGACAAACTATGACAGATGAGATCTTCATGAGCGCATCTGAATGAGAAGCAGCTTCTCGGGATGAGGTTATGACACCTCTCCTCATCTGCAGTTGCTCTCACTTTTCAGCATTTTTTTTTGTTTGTTTTGTTTTGTTTGCTCTGCTTTCTATGGAAGCTTATTTACATCGTGGAACAAAAAGGAAACTGCTGCTTTTTAACAATTTTTTAACTCTTTAACTCAGCGGCTGATTTGATATCTCAAAATTTGAATAATTATTTTTGCTGCTCCTAATTGTGCATTAATATTTGAGTTTTGAGTCGTACACACACAATTAAAGGTTTTCAATAATGAAAATGTGGACATCCCTACAGTAGGCATAACTGAATTTGCATAGATGTTTGAGTAAGATATCAATACATGGAAATGGCTTATCATGAGCCTTTAGAAAACATGGATTATAAATGTATTCAGCTCTACTCGAAGATAAATATATTGTTTGTTTAAATGCATCTGAAGTGATCAGATGCAAAACCCACCTGTGAAAGTGCCACCTGTAATTTTATTCTACAATAAGCATTTTTTTCAGCCCCTTATGTTTATGTTCAGTTATTTCATGTTAAAAGTGATGGAAATAACCTGTTCTTTGCCATAAAAGTGAAATTACTGAATCAAGACAAATTTCAGATGGGACTTCAGATGGTTTTTTTTTTTTTTTTTTATCTGAACTCTTCATCGTTTGTTAATTTAATGAGTATAATGTGAAATTTGCCATGTATGTTTGTAGTGAGATAACAAACACACATAAACTGCTGAATATAAGTGGTTTAATGCACATCTATGCATTGTGTCATATCGCGCAGCTCTTTATGTGCTTATTCTAGAGTAAAAGCACCTATAAACTACAGTATAAAAACCTCATCTGTTCACACAGATGTGATATTAATTAATCATATATCTTAAAACCACAAAATACATCTCTAAAAACATCTCTGTCTACCCCTTTTTTCTAGTTTAATTACAAGTTAGCCTATTTTTCATCCACAACACAACTCAAGAGTAAACCTTCATTTTATTATCTTACTCCTTCTAGCTAAAATAAACCCCTCTGCCATTTAAGTTGTAAAGATGGTCATTTTACAAAGTCTACAATTTTTTTATTAATATTCATATTATTTATTAAATTATATTTTATTAACACCTACCCCAACCCCTAAAAGTACCCTTCACAGTAATGTAAAAACAGTAATTATTGTTGTACAGTTTCTCAAAATTTGTGTTATCCATAGCTGTATCCCCTCTAGACTTTACCCTGTCCCTCACTCTCTCTTCCTGGAGCCAAAAAGCCATTACAAAATTCCATCCAAACCCAAACACCAGATCATCAAAGGAAAGCATGCAATGATTAGTCCTATCCGGACCATCTAAAGCAGCATCATATTCTCCGGTTAGAAACCCATCGCTTCAGGGTAAATGATGGGACGTTTCCTTCCTCGCACCCTCCCATATCCCGCTGCTCTCAGATCATGAGCTGGAAATGAATTTGCCCCAGATGCAATCAATATCAAAAGATTGACTCAAATCTGAGCTCTCGAGCCCATCTCCAGATGTCATGGCCCTTCCTCTCATCCGTCTCTGTCTTAATCTCTTCCATCCGGGCCCCCTTGAAAGGTTCGTGGCAACTGGGAGCATTTGAGACTTTCAGATCATGTGTTAAGTTGCATCAGTGAAAACTCTTTAAGGTCTGGATCCAGTTGGCGGAGGTTGTGTTTGTCAAACATGATGAATGCAGAGTTTAGTTTGCTTGGTTAATGTTACATCAGAAGAGATTCGATATCAGGAGGGCTTCAGACTGAGGGCTTTCATCTGAACATGCTTGAGTCTTCATTTAGAAAATTTCAATCCAGCATATAGGTGTGCATGCATGCATGTGTGTTTGTGCACGTGTGTTAAAAATTACCTTAAAATTGAACAAAAAAGTTGAAAAAGTTACAACTTCAAGCAACATCAATCCAAATGTTTTGCTAGTCTGTGTTCCAAATGTTTTGAACATTTCATAATATATTTATATATAAAGTGTGTTATATATTAATGTTTTATAAGAGAGAGAGAGAGAGAGAGAGAGAGAGAGTTGTTGTCAACAGATCTGGTAGCTCATACTATTTAGTATATATATATATATATATATACACGGCTTAACATTAACACCTGCCAACCTGCCAAATGCGGATAGATTTCAGCTTTAGCGGATAAGACAGACACTCCCACTAGCCACTTTGGCTGGTTGAAAATTATTTTAAACTGTGGTTTTCTTAAAAGCCAGGTTCGACTATAAGGATGACCCAATATGCGTGCAAATGTGATCCTATAATTGAGAAACAGCACAACAAATATAATTGCATTCGCGGGAGCAATAGAAAGCAGGTGAATAACCAATGAGAGGATGATCAGTCGCGCTAACAGCTGATGTGATGCGCGCGACTAAAATGCGTGCGCGCTCCTGTTTTCTTGCTTGAAGCAACCGTGCCTGAATCTGTGATCGAATGACTGTGATTGGTTCTCTTTTTATATAGACCAGACAAAAAGTTTTGCTAATGCACCCACAAGAGCTCTAAATATGTATTTTTGTAAACAGCACCGGTTGCTTTCGATTTGAACAGATTATTAATTGGCCTTAACCGTGTGATCATCCTTTCATTATTACAAACAATATGTTTTTCTTTTGCCTACGTTTATTTTTGTTAATATGGTTTAATTATCACTTTTTTACAACAACATTGCTTTAATATGAGACTAACTCTCCATGTATGTGTAGTTATCTGATAAAATCTTTAGCGAGGACAGTTTACTGTGCATATTTTTGATACATGACAATAATTATTTTTAAAAGTCAATTGTTTTTCTTTGTTTTTTTTAAGAAATGTTTTGTTAAATAAAAATTATAGTATACAGCTATATTCAGCTTGTTTGACATTTAAAATTTGTGGCTGAAAAATAATTATTGTTTGGTGTGGTCAGAGATAAATTTGGTAAATCCTTAATTTTGAGTTCTGAAAAGTCATGTAAAATAAAAACTGTTTGCAGTATAACACTATGAAACCATGACCCATTTGCTCATACACGACACACAAAACGTGAAATGAATGAGGAGGCATGTGGACAAAACACAAAATCTAAATCAAGTAATTTTAACATGTCAAAGTCATATTTATGCATATAAAAATATTTTCCTAACGAAAAAATTGTGGCTAGTGAAAATGCAGTGGGTAGTAACATTGGATAACTACTAGCCACTGTGGCTGGTAATCAAAAAAGTTAATGTCAAGCCCTATATATATATATCAAGGGTGCCCAAAACTTTTTTGTATGAAGGGCCAAAAACCAAATAACATTGAGACCCGTGGGCCAAAGGTAAATATACCAAACTATTTTACTTTAAAGTTGCCATGAGTAATTTCCTAATTTATTTCAAAAGTAATAGAAAACATTACTTTAAATTGTATTATCTAATGCACTTTAACTTTTTAAATGATAACGTATAGCTATAAAAAACATAAACAATCACATTTATCAGACAGTGAAGTTCAATGCTGAATAAACTAGTCAAGCAGAATTTGCCTTTGACTAGATTTGCTCATCAAATTCTCTGCATTTTCGGGTAACAGCATTTAAACAAAATATGATTTATTTGCAGCATTTAATTAAAACATTTAATTTCAGTTAGCTTTTTACAATAAAAGAAACAAACAAACAAACAATCAAACAAAGGGTTACATTAATTTTGAATTGACAATCTCTAAACCATCCCCATCATTTTCTTTCTCTTCTCAGATGAGATGGCGGGAAATATCAAAGGTTACCACGGGTTTTTTAATACAGTATACTGTATTATTTTATATTTTCCTTGTGAAGAACGTAATGAATTTTTACAAAAAATTTTTTTACAATAATCTTATTTTCAGTTCTATTATCTAATATGTATGTGTTCTAAGGTTGTTTTGGACCCATTGACCTTCAATGAACTCAGTGTATAACAATATTTTATAAAATACTTTCACTTCCAACTTCCACAGAAGAAATAAAAGAATAAAGAATACAATTGTACATTTTCAAAACCATATGAGACAAATGTGACAGCAGACTTTGCATTTTTTGATTATCCATTATCCAATATCCAGCTATCCAAATAAGTAAAACACCCCCCAAAACAAGACCAAATCCAAAAAAAATGGCCAAAAAAAGACAAATCATAAAAATTTGCTAATGTAAACAATCTTTGCCATGCAATTTTCAGTGTGCTTTGCCCTGTTGTTAGCCTGTACCTCACTATAAATGCTAATGTTTCTCCCTCCAACTCATTAAAATGCTCTAATTGCAACCCAGTGGCGTAACGGTCATTTGCCAACAATGTATAACCTTCATCACTTCTCCTCTTCATCCTTCCCTCTCCCACAATATGCTGCATAATAAAATCATTAGCCGGCTGCCGATACGACCTAATTAATTAACCCAATAAAGCAGTAAATAAAGGCCGAGCACTTAAAGCGGGGGCTGTGAGTGACGTTGACGTTTTGACGGCGTAACTTTTATCCATCGACCTCCGCCGTCTGACGATGTACTAAATCACAATTACCTGGGCCGAAAACATTGAACGCCGCGCGTGCTCTGTGGATTAGCCTTGTTTGCCGCTCAAATTGGTTTGTATATAAATCCTGGTCGAATTAGGTTTGTTGACTTCTGGCCCAGTGTGTTTTCAATTGTAATGCATTCATTATTTTTGGAGACGAGTCTACAGCTTTTCATTTCTCAAGAGCTCACGGGGGGAGAAAAAAAAGACTATCACAGATCCCCTGAACCCAAATGTACTTTCAGATACATGATAATTGAGAGCGCTTGGTTTAAAAGATGTGTGTGTGTGTGTGTGTATCTTTTATTCCAAATGTCCCCACAATTTAGCAATACCAGTCATTTTTGACCTTTTGGGGACATGTTTCTGGCCCCCATGAGGATAACAGCTTATAAATCACACAGAATAAAGCATTTTGAAGATGTAAAAGTGCAGATTGTTTTCTGCAAGGGCTGGTTTTAGGGATAGAATTTACAGTTTGTGCAGTATAAAAATCCTTACATCTGTAGGAAGTCCCCATAATGATAGCTGTACCTGTGTGTGCGCGTGCATGTTGTTCACAGATACACTCAAGTAGTGACATATATAATAAAAGTAGATCGTACAGGTTAAGCTTGAGAAATGAGAGTCAGGTTTGGATATTTTAAAATGTTTTTGATGCAGTACTTACATATAGAGCTGCACGATTCTGGCTAAAATGAGAATCGCAATTTATTTTTTTGCTTAAAAAAAATCCAGATTTTCTCACGATTCTGTAGATGTAAAATAAAGGTTAATATGAGTAGCCTATTATTATTGTTATTTCAGAATACAACTATTCATAATTCTGATGTTGAATTATTGTGTTTGAGAAATAGGCTTGCAATTTGTCATTGACAACATTATTAGACCACTTTTTCTACTGGTAAAATCCGACACTTGTCATTATCAGATTCCCTCTCGCTTTATATATTCAACATTATATAGGCTAGAGTAGTTATACTGTTAAACTTTTATTCTCATGCAAAACACTCTGTGTTCGATATGAAAGAAAAACATATTATATGCTTGTCGTAATCATAACTCTAAAATGCGATATGATTATTTGAATTAAGTGCACGATTTCAGTTTCATTTTGACTGTGCGGTTCATACTTCCCGTGCAGCTCCCAAACGATCGCTCTGTGCCACAAACTGAATGTTATTTAACACTTTATTACATGTTATTCACAGGCTACTGTATGCAAGTTCTGTTCACTAAGGTAGGCATCATTCACAGGCGCGCACCCGCCCTCTCCGTGGTAACAGCTCACGGTCAGCTCACGTCATGTGTGTTTCCGCTGCCGCAAATACATCATTACATGCAAACAGAAATGACATTTTTTGGGTGAATTATACCTTATAAATACAGTATGTGACTCTTTTAACATCATTTAGAGGTGTACACGTTGCTGAGCAATGTATGTAAAACAATGTGAAGACATGTGCGGCCGGCTTTATGCTTCTCTCCTGAACTTGAAAATATGATTGGCAGAATCGTATAAATGCTGGATTAGGATCGTCTAGGGGGTCGAATCGAGATCGCGATCTTCTTACGATTTATCGCGCAGCTCTACTTATATATTTTTTAATTCGCTTAAATATTTTAGTTTAATTTGACTTCGACTTTGTTCATCTAAAGGATAATACGGTACATTTTGCTTTACTTTATGAATGTAAAAAGTAAATTGAACAGTAAATTGAACAGAGTGATGTGGTATTGGTGATTGATTAGTGAACCTTTCAGTCAATGGATTCAATTTATTGTCAATTTGTATTACGCCCCTCGTCTAGGGGAAAACAACATGGGGATA
Organism: Danio tinwini; assembly: GCA_903798205.1. Lineage (NCBI taxonomy): Eukaryota > Metazoa > Chordata > Actinopteri > Cypriniformes > Danionidae > Danio > Danio tinwini. The sequence continues at coordinate 9,643,972 of CAIGQZ010033231.1, forward strand.
ATAAACAGAAAAAAATGTTGTGGGTGGTGGATTTTCTAACCAAAAAAACAACAACAACAACAACAAAAAAAACTTAATGCAAAAGATCTCCTTCAGTCGACAACCAAACTTGGAAACTCAGTTGAGAGTAATTGAATAGATTTATTATAGAAAAAAATAGTAGTTTAATGAGCATCCCTTCAGGATGGCCACAGGCCAAAACAACAAACACAAGAAATCTACAAAATATTTAAAGACAAATACAGGAAGCATACCTTCCTCCCTAAACATAAACAAAGTCAAAAGTAATCAAATAAATAGACGGGCCACCCCTACAAGCTCAAACTCTCAAAATGTTGCAAGCATAACAGTTGTGCAAGACTAAAGGTTGGTCGTCGGCCAAAGGGGTAGGGAAAATCCAGGAGCTCTCCACTCCAAGCAACCGTTGCACCACAAATGAGCTCCCCAAACCCTGCCGGAAGTTCCCTTTTATACAGTAGGTCTCCACAACCAGCAGCCAATCAGAGCCTGGATCATATTAGAATGGGAGCCTATACATTAATAATAATAAAAAAACAGCACAAGAAGGCTGGACAAAGAAAAAACTCATGCAATGTGCAACAAAAAATAAATAAATAACCTTTAGTCGTAACAATTAGCATTGAGCATTTCTGCTTCAACTCCACCCAAAGATACACAAGTTATCTGTTTAAATTCGTCTTGTGTATGACGTGTTAACGTGTATTTTGTGAGATTTGTCATGTGTGTTAGTAGTGAGGCAACAAACACATGTAAACTGCTAATTACTTACGTATTGTGAGCTGAACCAACACTATTCTTAAGTTTTATTTAGAGGACAGCTTAATTGTTTTATGGTAAGTCTACTTAAATTTGGAAAAATTATTAAGTTAACCGATTAGTGTTGGGACAACACCAAGGAATTGTGTGGAACCCATCATTTTTTACAGTGTAAGTGGTTTAAAGCACATCTATGCATCATGTCATATCTCATAGCTCTTTAAGTTATTTTTTGGAGTAATAAGACACCAATACATTTTTAAAACTCATCTTTTGTGAATTGGACTGCTCTGATCGTGTTTCTTCTTGAGTCACCAACTTTCTGATTAGAGCAATGGTCTCAAACTCAATTCCTGGAGGGCCACAGCTCTGCTTTAGCTTTAACCACCTCCAACTCACACCTGCTTAATAGTCTCTAGTAGTCTTGTGTTTGATTTTAGTTGGAGCAAAACTGTGCAGAGCTGCGCACCCCCCCCCCCCCCAGAATTTCGCAGATTTTCCGCAGATTTCCGCAGATTTTTTGCCCATCATTAATTCTGTTTATTTACTTAAAGTTAACTATTTACAGTTAATCTAATTGGATTTGCATTTTAAACATTAAATACAAGTTAAAAAGATATTATTTTTTATTTAACATATTAAGGTTTTAGTTATGGTACTCCCAAAATAATTCTGCAGATTACAAAATAAAATGTCCGCAGATTCTGTCTGGCCCTACTAATAAGTCACTGATTCAAATGATTTAGAATCTGGAATTTGTCTGTTATCTAAAGGTGTCATATTTTCTTGGAAAAGCTTCATGCCAGTACATGAACACAATGCAATTTAATGTGTGTGTTTTTATAAAATCTCTTTTGATGTACAGTATCTAGATCAATACTGTTACCTGCTTTTTTTTCTTGATTTTTCTCGATGTCCTTATGTCCCGTAGTGTAGTGCACGAGTGAGTAACTCAAAGTGACTGTCATTGCTGACATTACACCTCTGCTTTATGGAGAAAACATCAGATCAGCTTCTGGAGCTCATTTTCTCCACACACACATCATCAAGAAGTGTTTTCACACACCGCTGCCTGCGCTTCAGCTTCATCTCTTATTCATGTGATTGTCATGTTTGCTTACCAGGTTTCTGTCGTTCAAACGCACTCGTGAATTGCTTAGTCTTCTTTTTTTATTATTATTATTATTTTTTTACAATCACGCCTTCCTGCTTTTAATATGATTTTTATTTATTTACTTTTTGGTAACATTTATAGTCAGTTTCCATAGATATGAGTTCTATATAGAGAGATATGATGGATATTTTGAAAAATAGATATGGGTAGTTGTCAAATATGCAATAAAAATAGCAATTTTTCTGTAAAACAAATTTTAGGGTAAAAATTGTTTTATTTATGTAGTTTTGAAGTCTGTAGTTTGAGAAAATATAAGGGGTACTAACTTTATCAGTAATTTTACTGTTATTTCAACATTTTGTATTAACTCTGCCTAAAATACAACCAATGGTGTGACAGCAAAAATGAAGAAAAATAACTCTTGAAATAAAGCTATACAAATAAAAAGTTGGGCAACAGTGCAGGGTCTTTGTTGTCACATTTTGCACTTCAAAATGCGCTACACATTCTCTATTGGAGACAGGTCGGGACTGCAGGCAGGCCAGTCAAGCATCTGAATCCAAAAAAGGGAAATGTGTTGTAGTTTTGACAGTTTTAATTTATTTGGTTATAAAATAAATAAATAAATAAATAAATAAATAAATAAATAAATAAATAAATAAATAAATAAATAAATAAATAAAT
>CAIGQZ010033231.1:9648104-9663078 GCA_903798205.1 Danio tinwini
GGTGGATAACCCTACACGTAAAATATATATATAATGGGGTCATAAAGTGAGAAATTAAAATTGCCTTGATCTTTTAACAAATAAGAGCATATAATGCTATAAAAACATCCTGTAAGTTTCAGAACTCAATACTCTGTGATTCCTCTAAAATCAGCTCATATTAAAGACAATCTAAAAAAACAATGGGTTCTGGAATGTTATATTCTATGATATAATAGGGTGGATAACCCTACACGTAAAATCATCAACCACTTCTAATTTACTTCTCATGCCTGTTTAGCTTTGTTAAACTTATTTAATTTCTGCAAAATTTAAAGAAATAAGACTTTCCCTAGAACAAATAAATATGAAATTCTAGGGGTGTAACAGATCAGGTTGATCTGTGATTCAAACGAATCACAGCCCACAGTTTGGAATACATCTGACCCACAGAGTAATACTTTTTTTTTTACTTCACTAAATTTGTATTGATCGCAGAGAGATCACCTCTCACGTTATTCAAACTACATGTATTAAAGCATTTAGGATTTCCTAAAATAAAATGATGATGACAAAAGAAGTTATGGTAGGTTATTTGGAATGTGGCGGGTTTTTTTAGGTTATTAAAAGTGTTTTCTGTCACTACTTGTTTACCCTGCATTATGCATTCAGTGTAAGCTGCACGAATAACTATTTAAAGATCGGGATCTCAACAACCACACAACAAATTATAAATGATGGTGATTTGTAAATGCTTATTAATCCTTCGAATCGCTGCATTCAAATCTGTATTTGTAAATTGCAAAAATCAAGAAAGAGATTCAGTCTTTAGTTTATAAACAGTCAAATAACACAGAAGTACTGGGGTAACAGTTTATAGTTTAGATAAAACCACTGATGTTTATGCTAAATATTTAAATCACCATCATATGCATTTAACGACGCTCAAAAATAAAAGTTGTAGGTGGCAATAACCAGCCAACAAAAATATGCCACTGAATAATTCTTCAAAAATGATACATCCAGCAATGAAACATGAAGTTTTATGAGTGAATAACTGAATCATTTCTTGAAAAGGAGATTAAAAATAAAGATGGGTTGTACATATTATAATGTTAGATTTATACATTTAGCGTTATCAGCAACAGTAGTAGTAACAGTGAATGTTTCACAGTGCTGAATATTTTACGTTTTATTTTTATTCAGCTGATTATTTCTTCATTTTATTTTTAATAAAATCACAGGTTCTAAATTCTGTTTGTTAAAACCTAAAGTTTCTTCTAATAAATGGAAAGCAGATTACATTTGTCTGATTTGGCTGATCCGAAAAATGGTCCGATCCGTGACTAAAAAAACATAATGTAATCTGAACGGTGAGATTTGTGATCTGTTACACCACTAGGAAATACTGTAAAAATGGGCTTTGTCAGTTCAACATATTACTTGTGAAATATTTGAAATAACACAGGAGGGTGAATAATTCTGACTTAACATATACTGTAGCATTATTTAATTGTACATTTCATTTTATACAAGTATATAATTTTGAAAAATGTGTGATAACACATTATTATTATGTCTACTGCTTCCTTAAAGGTTCTTTAACAATCTAAATTAGTTTGCATCCATCTCAGTGTTCTGCATTCACTGCTCTGTTTCTCTTTCTATGAGCTGAGGGCTTTTATGGTCTGTTCTCTAGGGACGAGCATCAGCAACTGTGTGTATAACTGTGTGTTTCAGGTGGGCGTGTCTGAGCTCTGCAGTCTGCATGTGTGTGTGTGTGTGTGTGTGTGTGTGTGTGTGTGTGTGTGTGTGTGCGCTCTCTAACAGACAGGAACACGTCCCCCGGCCCCTCTGACAGTCCTAGCGAGGTTGATTCTGACAGCTCGTCCCGATAGTAAGCAAAGGATGTAAACACACGTCCAGGGAATCTGTGGCAGATAGGCTTGCATTAACCTTGCCTGCAAATGGCTGCACACTCCCTGCTTTATTAATAGTATCTGCAGGCTCGTAGAGCTCTCGTTTAATAGAGACTGTGAAAAAAAAAAGAAATAGCACTTGGACATCTTTGCAAACACAATGCGTGGCCTTGTCACACAGGCTCTGGTTAGCGGGGGTGTTATGCTCTCTTGCACGACTTCATTTTCATTAGGCTGTAAAACAGGGGAGGTAGTCATATGTGTTTTGTTTTTATAAGTCAGAATTACAGAATGAAATTTCATCGAAATGGGTTATGTTATTGTATATTTTACACTTATTATTTACACAAATTTTTAATAAACCATGTTTATGGTTTTCTCATTTAAACAATGATGTAGTACATGTATATGTGTAGGATAAACTTAAACGTGGTTTATTGTGATTTATAAATATGTACATATGGTCACACTTTATTTTAAAGAGCCCCTATTATGGGTTTATTAAAATGACCTTCCATGTAGTGTGTAACACAGCTCCAAGTGAAGTGAAATATCCAGCTAAGCTTAAATCTGAAAGTGCAGTGATTAAAACTATTGATTCATTTATAAAAGTCAACTCATAGTGCTTCAAATGAATCATCTTGGTATTGAGTCTTTAGCTGTTTTGGTGTGACGTCGAAACAAAACTTAATTGTTGAGGAAAACTGAAACCTGCCCCCAGTAATCTACACGCTTACAACGGGGGATTCGTCGGCTGTTTGTTAAAGGAAGGATCAGGAAAGACTATTGATGTGTGGGACTTTTTCAGACCTCGAAAAGAACTTTACAGTACGCACTTCATGGATTAGTTTCTTCCTCCATTTCACAATTGTAAGTAAGTGTGATTAAAATGGTTGCCTCCTTGTTTTCTCTAGCTTCCAAATTATGTATTTAATTGTGTTTTGGTACTTGTTACTGCTTGTACTGTATCAGGTTAACTCTTTATATTCTCATGTCGCGTCTAATGCCACGTGGAAAACGTGACGCATGCTCCTTTGTTTATGGATTTAAAATGGATGGATCTGAAATACGGGAGACTCCCAGAAAAAAAATAGGGGTGTTGGCAGGTATGCTCACACATTCACTTTGCACTCTGACTACTTGAATATTGTTGATAAACCGTGGTGGGCGCTGAACGCTGTCGACCATTCGCAACAGACTACCATCGGTCCAATCAGTGCAGATTAGCTTCACGCTAAGGAGGGGTTTGGGAACAAATGAATCGCTGAACAAATCATTTGGGAGTCGCTGGGATAATTAGGTAAAAATAAATTCATATTATAAGACAATGAAAGTGTTTGTTTTTTACCTTGCATGCATATCAGCCTGTTGTTGGAGACCCTTAAAACCAAAATATTACCCTTTTTAATGTATAAAAGGGGCGCTTTAAGATACAATTCAAGCCAAAAATTATATTATATTATATTATATTATATTATATTATATTATATTATATTATATTATATTATATTATATTATATTATATTATATTATATTATATTAATAATCAGCCAATATCTTCATAATAAGTGAGCATTAAGTCAATAGTTTATAGCAGGGATCACCAAACTTGTTCCTGGAGGTCCGGTGTTTTAGCTCCAACCCTAATCAAACACACCTAAACAAGCTAATCAAGCTCTTACTAGGTATGCTTGAAACACCCAGGCAGGTCTATTGAGGCAAGTTGGAGCTAAACCCTGCAGGGCACCGGACCTCCAGGAACGAGATTAGTGACCCCTGGTTTATAGTGATTCAGTTCTTATTCAGTTTCTTTTTAATATATAACATTATAGAAATCCATACAAGAAAACAAATCTAAGTAGTTGTGTAATAACTGTGTGTAGTATGTGTAGTTGTGTAATAAAATGAAATGACGCAGGGAAAAAGAAAGGGAGGTGTAGAAAGGCAGTGAAAGCTCAGATAGCAGCAGAAATCTCTCAGTAGTTATTCAGCATCCCGGTCTGTGTAAATTAATATTAGCTACTTCAGTCCAACATCTACATTACCAGGAGGATAAATATGAAACCAGAATGGACATTTCAGCAAAACACAGCCATGAAAACTCTCAAATGCTTTCAGAGAAAGAAAATCAAGCTGTAGAATGGCCCAGCCATTCACCTGACTTGAATTCAATAGAAAATAACAAATAAAGATCAGATTTGATAGACGAGACCCACAGATCCATCAAGATTTTTACTCTGTTGAAGTCTGTGAAAAACTCACACCTGAGCAATTCATGTGACGTCATTCTCCATATAAGAGGTGTCTTATTAAATACATTTTAGTAGTTCAGTACTTTCTCCTTGTGTCATTCCATTGTATTACACACAACACATTTTTCTGATTTTAATTTCATGTGAACAGCTCCTTTAGAAATATTATTCCCAGGAAATATATATATATAAAAATATTAATGATGAATGATTAAGTTGTAAAAACTGTACAGTAACCCACCATCTTTACAATTATATGCAATAATTTGTATATACATAGTTTTTGTCATTTAAAATATAAATGTATTATAAACTTTAAAAATATAAGCTTAAACTAGTTGAAATAAACATATAAATTATAATACAAATAAAAACACTATTTATTATAATATCTCTACTGTTATAAGCAAGAAGACAGTCATAAATACAGCATGCATGAGAGTCAGTGAAGAGGAGAAAGCCAAGGTTACAGTATGAAGTCCCTCAGCTTATTATCCTACAGTCCCTGCTCAGATAAAACTGAATAATACATCTCAGCAAGCTCTCATACCTGAAAGAACGGATTATTTTCCTCTGCTATGGCTTCTTTTGCTTTGCATTGTCGCATATTTTAAAACCTTCTTTGTCTAGAATGATTCTATCAGCAAGTTTTCAAAATAAAAAAAAAAATGTCCTGCTGAAATTAGACATAAAATCAATGTGTGTCATTGTAACCAGGGGTGTGACACTGACAACAGGGTGTGGATCCACATGCAGGTTTAATGAGGAAGTCTGGCAAGCAATGGTCAACACAGGGACAAACAGTAAGTCCAGAATCGTAGTCAAGTAACAGATAAGAGATCAGAAGGCTGGCGGCAGGCAGGGGTAAACAGAATAACAAGGTGAGGGTAAACACACGGCAAAACAAGACAAAGGAAACACGTTGTAATGTCACGGGCTGTAAACAAGACTCGGCGATTGGAGTGAGTGTATGTGCTACTTATATACTAGGTGTAATCAGTCCTTGACAATCCTCTGGTAGTGTGTGGGCAATCAGTCAGGACAAGGAACATGTGTGTGTGAGCGGAGTGCATGTATGGAGATGTAGTCCATAAAATGGCAGATTTGTAGTCTGTAAGCTATTGTGCTTGTTTACCAGCTATCTATGAAGTAAAGATCGCTGGTGATCGTGATGGTCATGGGAATCATGAATCATTTACAAAATGATTCATTTCATCAAATTTTTGTCTTCAATGCTGCAGATTTTATTGATTTACTCTAATAACAGTATATTGCTGTATCCTAATTTGAATATTTATACTATGCCTCATGGGCGTTGCTAGGCTTATTTTAGGGAGACTGTCTACTCAGCCCCCGTAAAACTTTTGCGATTAGCTCATAAATAAATAAAACTAAATTATTGCCTCAGTCCCCTTAAAATTTGATAAGAAAATGGCGGCAGAAATCGGCTCCTCTCCGTCTTTTGTTTTTCATTCGATCAGCAAACCACAGCCGTGGACAGCGAGAAAATGAGGTGTGTGTTTATTGATAAATTGTTATAATATCTGCTTATTTGCAGTTCTTTTATATAGATAACCTTGTATCACCTGTATCACAATGTCACGGAGGAGCAGTCTGGCTTTTTCGGCATTCACCTCATCAGCACAGCTGTTTCCTCCAGCAAAAAATTTAGCTCTTAACAAACATTTTGCTATTTTTATTTAAAAATGAACTACCAATATTAAACACTTTACAGTTCGTGTGGCTATAACTATACCAGTCTTGCACAGAAACACTTAAACACAGTGACAGAACCACTTAAAGAATTGACTCCTTTTAACTGTCACTGAGTCACTGACAGATAGAAACATCAAGTGTTGTCTAGTATAAAAAAAACTTATTTATTATTATTATAATTCAGATCGTGAAATATGTGAATTAGCCTGTAAGTTTAAAAATATATATTTATATGTATGTGATTAAATTAGAAATATGGCAGTTTATTTATATAATACATGGAAACAAAAAACAAGGTGGCTTATTCAGAACTCAAATGGCTATGCCTGTCTATGTAATACAGTGGAATACTAGTATACTGTACAACCCATATTAAACAAACATTTTTAAGTGTATTACTATTAAATATACATCTAAATATGTGATAGAAGTAGACTTTGGGACAGATGTGTCCTGTAAAGTGTTTTGTTGCTTAGCTACAAGCCCTGTCAATCATATTGTCACATCCTCCACATTCCATTTATAATTAATTCCCTACCATATTTGAGATGATATAGCACATTCATCTGCAATTTGTAGGTCTTTCATGCAGAGAAATTTCCTCATCAGCCTTTAAAATTTAATGAGCAAACACATTTTATATATATTATATATATATAAAAGTACACAATATTTCAGCAGATAACCCAGATAACATGACAAATATATATTTTTCATTGCTTTATATATTAATTATTCAAGGAGTCATGAAGTGAGAAACCAAAATTCCCTTGATATTTTAAGAAATATGAACTTTCTCTCGCTGTCATGCAGATATTGATACATAGACGCCATGTAATGGTTTTACAAACCAACATTATACAATAACTTAACTGAAAAATAGCAACTAAAAATCTTCTCTCAGTTAAACAGAAATAGGGAAAAAGAAAAATCAGGGGGGCTAATAATTCAGGGAGGCTAATAGTTCTCACTTCAGCTGTAGGTTATATCAAGGTACGCACCGGCACCGCAAGTCAGCGGCTGTCTGCGGTGCCCAGCTACGACTCAGGACACTGTTCATATGTCACAGAGCGCCATCTGAATAATTTCATTTTATTTTTACTTCCAACTGTCATATGTTTGGCTCATAAGGTGTGCGATCCCCTTAAAGATGAAGTGTGCTTTAGTTTTGTGGATCAGTAACTGCAGGAAAAAGAACATTACGCTGGTTGCCAACATTATCTGCACAATAGTTAAAAAGCTCTATGAACCGTTTTGCCGAATCGCTGTGCTTATCACTGACTGACAAGCTGTTATAATATGCTGAAAGCGTTATGTAAACAATATATATATATTTTTAGTCAATTGATATAAATATATATATATATATATGAATATATATATATATATATTTATATCAATTGACTAAAAATTAACTAATTAATCACACTTTTTTGTGTGATTAATCATGATTAATCACGAATAAAAAAAAATCCAAAACACAGGCATTGCAAATATAGAAATTGAAAAATTATAATAATAAAGTATTGAATACAAACAATTGTATTCATTGTAAAGTTGTATTGCGAGTTGAGAACATTAATTATAAAGTAGAAACAATTTAGCTTTGTCCTCCTTAACATTTTGTCACCTTGGAATTATAAGGCTCTGTCTGCGTCCTGAATGATTTTGAGATATTGAGCTTCAAAGTTTTTGCATTCCATAGCAAACAGTATGTGTGTAACATTTGTTTTAATAAAAAGGTCTTTAAATGTAAACTTATAAAAAAACATATATATATATATAAAATATGTAATCAATATAACTTATTTCTAAGACAACAACAAACTCTGTACCGCATCGGATGTCATCCCCTTGTTGTAAATGGTAGCGCTCCCGGATTTTTTCTGCCACCTCCCTGCACACGCATCTTGAATGTTTACAAACATGGTAATTCCTCTATAATACTGGACTTATTTTATTTTTCTACAAAACTTTGAACTTTGAGAGTGTTTATACGAGAGAGAAAAGTGTGAAAATGTTAATGCCTGTCTGAGAAAAGTGTGTAAAGTGTGTAGTGAGGGGTTTTACAGCCTTAAAATGTCTATAATAATTGTAAAAAATATTTTGTAAAAGCTGACCACTTCGCGGATTTCACCTAGTGCGGGCGATTTTTAGAACGTAACTCCTGCGAATAACGAGGGACCAGTATTACGATTTGGGATACATTATTTTGTTTCAGTGTGTAAAAATTACACATTTGGGAATTTGTGTGTTTCTAGCAGACTAAATGTTTTTTTTTTCTTACAGCGATTTACATACATTTGAACCTGAATCAGCTTTGTCCTGTTGTGTCATTTCCAGCGCGACCAAGTAAACATCTGCGGTAGTGTGACAAGGGGGGAAAAAATTGCCTAATTAGGATGAAGTCGATGTCCTGTATTCCCAGCTGCTTGCTGTGTTTAGACAGGCAACGTCTAGGTCTTATAACCATTTCTCCTGAATATCCTATCATAACCTATGAGGTGAACGCAAAACAGCAGTTGGCATAATAGGACAATTAGCCTGTGCCATTTATAACTTTCTTAATTGTGAAAGCCTGGTAATTGTGCAGCTCTTATATCACACACAAAAAAAATTAAAAATAAAATAAAAATGGAGGACAGAAAATGGGGAAAACAAAAGGCTTTTTCTGTCCTAATTAAATAAATGTGTTTTAATTAGTTTGGAAGTAATGCATGTGTTCGCCATGCTTCTTCTTAATCACCAGCAGGACGTCTTGTACGATTGAGTGTGCTGAAATATTTACCATCGTCGTTGGACGTTTGCCACCAAGTGCAATTGCCTCGGCAGCTGAATGAAATTGTCCCTAATAAGTTTCTGCTGATTAGAGCCTTAGATGAAAAAAAAAAAATCAGGGCATTTGCCAGCTAATACAAAAGGGTTATCCTTGAGTGCTGTCCATTTATCAGTATTTGAGGTTATTTTTTTTTTTTGCTCCCTTGGAGAAATGACCTTTTTGATGAGGGAAAAATAGTGGGAGAATCAAGAAATTTCTAAACTGACAAGTTGCTGTGTTGAGCAGCCGCCATGTGACTGGCTGATTAAATAATCACATTAATACACAAATGAATAGGTGTACATATAGCAGGTAATGTGTATATCATGTTTTTATTGTGCACTCAATAGTTAGTTTGCAAAGAAAAAGACATGATTATTGGAAACTAATATAAAAGTTGTGTTTCGTTTTAACGTTTAACTAGGGCTGCACGATATTGGAAAAAATTGACTTGGGTGATCAAGTCTTTTTCTGTGAAGTACATCTGCATAAAATATAATAAATTATAATCGTACAACACAGCAAGATTAGAGCTTTATGGTTTTCCATGGAGTCGAAGAGTATCACAAATACAAAGATCTAACAATCAAATATAAAATAACATGGTCAACAACATTGTCCAAATTATTTTATACAATATTACAAAAATAATATCTTTATTTTTTAATATTTAATAAAATCGTCTAACCCTGCAATGTGACTTCTGCGGGTACACACGTTGCAATATAAAATCAAATGATATATTGTGCAGCCCGAGTTCTAACCAATTTCTCTGTGTAATGTGAGGTTTATTAATAGAGATATGAAAATAAAAATTCTGCCATTATTTACTTTCTTAACTGTGAAAGCCTGGTAATTGTGCAGCGTCTGTGTCATGCAAGAAAATAGAGTACAGGAAATGGATGAGTTTTGAATTTCAATATAAGATAATGGAAGTTGATGGATCCAGCAATCAGCATTCTTCAACATACACAATTTTGTGTTCAACAGAAGAAAGAAACTCATATAGGTTTAAAACCACAAGAGGAAAGTAAACAATTACATCATTTTTATTTTTGGGTGAACTATCCCTTTTTAAAAAGTTGACATTAAATTCCGGCCATGTCCACACACTTTTTTATTTATTTTATACTGTCACATAAAAATGCAAAAACGCATTGTGATGCATGTTATGGGCATGCTGAATCAACAGGTGGCGATCATGACACTTTTATACTGATGTAACAGAGGCCAGCTAGCGAAGTGCTATGCAGATGCAAGAGGCCATGGTCTTTAGCCGCTTTAGCTTTCTTTAGCCTCCAGCAACTGACTCCCATACAAAGAATCACCGGTTGATCTTAGGTAGGTGCAGTAGGACCAGTGGATTACATGTGGGGGCTCGTCCGGGATGGAAGTGAGGTTTAGGGGGTGAGTGTAATGAAGGCCAGCTAGCGAAGTGGCATGCAGGTAAACCTCACTCCTCTGACCTCTAAAGGTCCTCTAGCGACAGATATTAGAGGCCCTGGTCTTTAGCCTCCTTGTTAGAGCAGCTTCAGATTCGGTTAGGTGCAGTTGGACCAGTTGGTTACAGAGTTTCCATCAAATGAGCAATAAAGTATATTTCTTGAGTAAATTGCATTTCAATCAGTACAAACATGAGTACAGTGGTGCATTACCATCCCACGGTTGATCAATGCAGAATATGTGGTTTATTTGCCGCGAATGAGCATAATTTGCCTAATTCACGTCTTATGTGTTTGGAGTGAACCCAATGTTGGCCAGTCAGAGAGAAAAAAAACTGCATGCAAGTTAATGTCATGAGGCCGAAACTCCAGGCTGGTTTTAATGTCCACAAGACCACACTGTACCCAAAGTTTTGGAAAATCTTTACCCTAACTGGAGTTTTCTGTCAAGTTGTGGTTTGAGTTACCTGACACTGCATTTTTGTGGGGACAAACAGCCAAACCGCATAGAAAAAAAGTACAGTTTTGAAAATACCTGTGTATTGTTTGTGTGGTAAGGGCCATGTTCTTCATGAAACACAAGCACAATTCTTTCTAGTGTTTCATGAATGATGCACATTCCCCCAAAATTTTGTCGCTAGTAAATTGTAATACTTTTGTTTTTGCCAATAATCTAAATCATCTTGGATTTGTCAGCTTATATAAAAGACTATCCTCAAGAGCTATCCATTTATCAATATTTGTTTCGTTTTTTTTTTTCCTTGGAGAACTGAGCTTTTTTTATGGGGAAAAATATAGCGGAATGACTGGTAATTTTTGGGCGGTAAGTGTTGATGTTGGATGGCGGTTTCTCCAGAACTCCTGTTGGAGTAAATAGCAGATGTCGTGGTGTTCGGCCATATGGAGCTTGCGCCGCGCAGCAGACTGAGAGCTGGGAATGGAAGCAGGTGGACGGTACAGAGATTAAAGACCCACTCAGGCTGCCTTACATCATGGCGAGCTGCGCTTCAGTGGCCGTGGTTAAATCTGCTCAATTTGACATTTCTATTCAGATTGTAAACACGTTATCAACTTTTGCGCAACATCAGGAAAGGTCACTTGTAAAAGTGTGTGTACATTTTTTTGATCAACTTAAGAACCAATAAGAATTTGGACCTAATCTAAACACAAACATGAATGAATTTGAATTAACAGCAGACATGTGGGTATTATTTTTCAATAAACAAGTGGACCAGAGTCAAAAAAAAAAAAAAAAAAAAACTGTTAAGATCAGGGGTGTCCAAACGCGGTCCTGGAGGGCCAGTGTCCTGCTGAGTTTAGCCCCAACTAGGGTTAGAGTTGAACTCTCCAGAACACCAGCCCTCCAGGACCAAGTTTGGACACCCAGCCCAGGGTTAGAGAGTTTACTTCAAGACATTTGTTTAATAGAAAAAAATACCCCCCCCCCCCCTTTGTGGTCTTGCCCAAGGTTTAATAGAGTGACTTAGGACCCTCTCGGAAGCCCTATATTACCCCTGACTAGGAGGTTAGACATCAACTTTATTAGCATTCAATCTGTTTGTTATAAACAATATAAGAATAACATGTTTTGCCATCATAATGAATAATAATAATTATTATTATTATTATTATTATTTTATAATTACTGTTTAAAGCATATGTAGGGTCACTACTTACCCACGGTATGTAATTGTGTACTTATATATTTTTTTCTACAAAGTTAAGTATCAGATTATCACCTTTATTTCTCAAGGTGGCAGTATAGGATGCACAAGGATAATGCTATTTTTTAAATCATAATTACCACAGGTATAAACAGAACTATGTTACATATTTGTCTTGAACTGTATATCAATTAAAGTATGCAATCAAAATAATTGATTGTAAACAATACAGTCGGTACAGGATGTGTTGAATTAACAGGAGATTTTTATGATGTTGCAGTGGTTCAAGGTCCACCTATGTTAGACATATACAGTCGTGTAGATCAGAGTCACTAAAACTCCATTACCCACAGTATTAATGACTTGCGAAACAACTTTTTGAGTTAGTGGGTAATTTGTATAAATTTGTTCATTTTAGATACATTTTAATACATTTTAAAATACATTTTAGTACAAATTGTCCACCCCTCAATGACGGTTGGGTTTAGGGACAGGCCTGCCTCAACCATTTTATGCATATGATCACACCGGTGTGATCAGTCTTGGCTGGCCCATGAAGCATACTATCACGCTGGTGTAATCAGCTTAGACTGGTCCCTAAAGGGTACAATCACACCGGTGTGATTAGAACATTCAGAGCAAATGTCATCAACTGCTCAAATTCAAATCTGATGGCGCGCACTTAGGCACAGAAAGAGGTGCTCAGTGGTTATCATAAATTACTATTTATCTGTGCGTTCAAACAAATACACATGCCTACAAGCCAAACATACTATTTAAGGCTTGTAAAATACATGCTGATGTCTATGAAGACGGCAATAATATATATTTTTTTATATATAACTGGACGATGCCCTTTATTCATGTAAGTATACATGAATAACGTTTTTGTTACTAGAATATTTTCTCTATTCCTCTTCTAGATAAACAGTTACTTATCTTCATGTATTTCAGAAGAAAATAATGAATAAACATGATGTCGGATCTCTCCTGTGGTTGTTGCTAGAAGGGATACAGCTGTGATCAAATGTTAACGAGATGTATTTATATTAGTCATTAAATTACACATGGATTGTAATTTATTAGCGTCTACCCCAACCTCAACCCTTAATGCAACCCTCACGATAATGTAAAAATATTTATTGTTGCACAGTGTCACACAAAATATGCTATATTGACTTGCGTATCCTCAGCTGTATCCCATATAGACTTTACCCTCTCCAGCAGTGAAGACTTAACATGGTAGTGCCCATTACACATTATATAAGAAATAAAACAATCATTATTAAGCTGTTTAAAAGACAAAATATGTGTTCTATCACATATTTGAGAATCGGAATACGTTTCCTCGTGAGAGTGCACTGCATTTGCTGCATCAAGAACAGCGCTATTAGTTATTAGAAACTTAGAAATCACATGTCAGTTTTTGTTGTTGTTGGTAATTAAGAATATTTAATAAGAATAAATATTAATGGTAATGTGGCAGGGTAGTACTGATCGCATGTTTCTGTTTATCATACATTGCATTTAATATATCTTACAACGCTTTGTTTTAGTTTACATTATTGCTGGACACAAGATTGAATGCAACAATCCAATGTGTACAATTGATAGTCCTCTAAAAAAAAAAAACAATCTCTGCTAGGAAAGCTTTTCTTCGTGCTTTTCATTTCTCTCGCCGAGGCCACTATATATGTTGTTCTATCTATCAAATTTTTTCATAACACCCGGCGATTATCTGCACATCAAAGTCAGGCAGGAGATGATCATCTTCAGATTATCGCCTGCCTTCTGTAATGCGGTGGCGGTATTTATTAGGGCATTTGTGGTTCTATTTGTCAGTCAAGGGCAGAGGCGCAGTAAGGCTCAGCGGGGACTTGAACCGGCCACCGACTGGTTACTGCTCCATTACCCTGCCCGCTGGACCACACGCCACTCCATTCATCTCTCTTTCACAGGCAAATCCACCTGATCTCTCCTGTTTAGATCATTTCATACCGCAGCTCCCAATAGGAAGTACAGCACAAGGTTTTTGATGTAAAACCATGCAGCTATGAATGTGTTGTGCAGATATACTAAACAGGCAGATACATTGTGGCACTCGAGTTGAATGGAATTCATTCAGATATCACAGCGCAGTATGTACTGTGGGATGAAGATAATAAGCACATGAAAGCTGAAAAACTAATGGCTGCCTACCTTGCTGAAGCTTTTAGAATGTAAATATGATATGAAAGAGCATTTATGATCCATACAGTGCCCAGTGTAAATGAGTACAGATTTTTCAAAGAAGAAAAAACATTCATCTAACTTTAAAATGAATGCTTTCTATGAAGTCCTATAGAAAGATATTTGTCTGGTTTGTTTGTTTAACAATAGATTGGCCAGTGTCATAGCAAAATTTGAACATACATTTAATAATAAATTAAATTCATTTTTATTCATTGTTTGTTATTCTATAAGTGGGTTGTTGATGTAATGTTGCGCATGACACGAATATAATTTGTATTGTCGTCATTTAAAATGCAGCTCATTTCATTCATAAATACCCCAGGCCTACTTTTACAAATGGCTATTTTTGAAAATGGCAATTATATTTTATCCATGTATTTCTAAATACTTAATACATTTTGTCACTGAAAACCTGTGACACTATATGCTAGATGTCCACGAAAATCTTTAGTTGATGGACCCTATTAGAGATTATGTAACTGCCCAATTGTGAATGTGTAGGTTTTTGCCACTATACATTTATGTTTTGTTGTCTTTTGGGTTGTAAATGTTTGACAAGTCATAGAGAAAAAAATATTATTCATAATTTGCTTTCACATAAATAGCACTACACTGTAAAAAATCTTATTTATCCATTAAAGTAAAATAACAGCCATAAAAAAATACAGAAATTTACTGTAAAATAACAGGCGTTAAATTACAGAAATCTATCTGAAATTTAAATTTAAGGAAATTTCTGTAATTTAACATCCGTTTTTTTATGGTAAATTTTTGTAATTTAATGGCCGTTATTTTATGTTTTTTTTTTTTCTTTTAGCACCACAGCTGCCGAAAAAAATACGGAAAATAATGGCTGTTACATTACAAAAATGCACTGTAATTTACTGCTATTTACTTTATAAAGTAAAAAGCACTACATTTGCGGTGCCGAAAAAAAGAAAAAATAGCGGCC